>JASGXE010017714.1:0-31906 GCA_030068105.1 Sinentomon sp. SZTP_YWyxl
ATCTGCACTCTCCCGGAAGAGGATTAAGCCCCCTTCATTGGTCATCTGATTGAATGGTCAATTCGAAGATTCTTTTCTCTTGTAGGTATCCAAGGTGCCTGTTGCTTCGCACCAAATACATTTGTGTGACGCCACATGTGCAGCGAATTGCCACTTTTTTCTGGATTTCCAAAATGCAATCGATTGTCATTGTCTTGAACTCGACTTTCCTCCTTCCTTTTCAGGGGCGTCATGTTTCGGTTTTTCAGGAAGCATGGAAGCATTTCAGTGAAAAAACGGAACACTGCACTCCTGTCGGGTGGTCTCCTTGGAACTGGGCTGTCGCCCATACCCTGCCGAATTGACGCCCCGTTCCTTTCGTCTCGAGGCTGATATCCGGTTTTTTTTTGCATTTTGCAGCACACAAATTACAAATGCCTGGTGCCAGGAAAAATGCAGCCGCCACGCCAGCCACTGCAACTTCTGGAGAATTTCCTGTCCTCACCACCATCAGTGAACAATTCCCGGTGTTCCCCAAGACAGTGCGTTCTTGTGGTGGACTCCTTTCTTCCATACCTGTCCTCGGGACCGGTGACTGGGGCAGAACGAACTGAGGCAGAAGTGGACTGAGGCAGAATTTTTGCATTTTTGGAAGCTGATTTTTTTCATTTCTGCGTGTTAGTTTAGGTCAGGTTAGGTTAGGTTAAGTTGGGACAGGTGTAAGCTAGCTCCTCCAAGCAAAAATTCCCTCCAAAACTCCATCCTTTGTCCAATTCTACCTCAGTCCTCGTCGGTTGTTTGCCGACGATTATTTCGGTGATCACAATAACATGGATGAAGAAGTGAACGCACTCGAGTGTTTCAGTGATTTCACCGCAGCGCGGCGTCGTAGATTTCCTCGGACGAGTTGAGTCATTTATACGGGGGGGACACAATTGCACGGCAACAGGGAAACATTTTCAGAAAGAAGCTGTACCCTTAGCCGTGCAATGGTGTCCCCCCTTTTGCACCAGCATACGGCACAGGGTGTGCCTTATTTTTCTGGAGGGTAGTCGGTTGGGATAGGTTAGGCGCTTTGCATAGGTGAAGTTAAGTTGGGTTAGGTTCGGTTAGGTCGTTAAGTTAGGTTAGGGTAGGTTAGGTTAGGTTAGGTCAGGTTAGAGGATTCTCGGTGCAGTGTACCTTAACTTAACAACCTGGACCTAATCTAATCCAATCTGACCTAACCTGACCTGATCTCCCTGCGCGACCTCTTATTAAGCGACTGAACCCCATGATTTGCTCAGCCCGCAATTACAGATACAGAATAAGAAAAAATAATGCAGGCAGTATAGCAACGTAAATGTAAAAGAAATCCGTTTGAGGAGAACACAATTGCACGACAGAGAAAAAGCACACCCTGTAGG
The DNA here is from genome assembly GCA_030068105.1 of Sinentomon sp. SZTP_YWyxl. Taxonomy (NCBI): domain Eukaryota; kingdom Metazoa; phylum Arthropoda; class Protura; order Sinentomata; family Sinentomidae; genus Sinentomon; species Sinentomon sp. SZTP_YWyxl. The sequence goes on from JASGXE010017714.1 coordinate 1,386, forward strand.
TACCGTCTGCAGAAGCCAAAGGGGGGACACAATTGCACGGCAAGTACAGCTTTTTTGTAAAAATGTTTCCCTGTGACCGTGCAATAGTGTCCCCCCCTTATAAATGACATAACCCCCTCGGACAAAGGCGATCCGAGCATCGACGGCCATGCAATAACCGAAGTGCATTTCTCGGATTTTCAAAGAAAGTTTCCAGCGGATTTTTTGTTGGTTGGGATCATTGGAAAGAGGAAAGACGCAGATTTCAGTCAATCAGTTCAGAATTTTGACAACCCAAACACATGCGCGCAATCGCATCGAAAGGGATTTCATTACGATTTACATTTGCCACAACTTTTTCCGTCATTTCACTTTGTTGTGGGGGCATTTGGGCTCCTCAGGTTAGTCAGGTTGCGGAGCCCCCTAACCGGGATCTGGGGCGGCGAACTCAAGGGGGATTCAATTACAATCTCCTGCCCGCCGCCTCTTGCTGGGTTTCCGTAATTTTGAAGGACAAAAACAGTGGAAATCGTGTGTCCGTTTCATCAGTTTTGTCAACATAGCTGTTATGGGCCACTCGTACGGCCAAATTAAGGGTCCCACACAAGGTGTGGCAAGGAAATTTGAAAGGGAAACAAAATTAGCCAGCAGCGCATACCTCGTGGCTTGCACCGGTTCCCATCAGAACACCGAAGTTAAGCAACGTTGGGCCTGGATGATGCTGGGATGGGAGACCACCCTTGTTCCCCAGTTTGTGCTGCTGGAAGGGGGCTTAGTGGCCAAGTCCCTCGTCTCCTTCGGATGAGACGTTAAGCAGGAGGTCCCGTGTGCAGCATCACACTGTGCACGTTAAAGAACACCTAGCTCCAAGTCCAAGACAGTGGCTTGGCAGGTTACACAACAGAGAAGCCACATCTCACAAGTCCGACCCTCGTGGCGCAGTGGTTAGCGCGTCGGACTCGTAATCTGAAGATTGCGGGTTCGAATCCCAGCTGGGACACGAGATTTGCCGTGGCACTTGTGTGTGCATCCTCCCTCGGCGAGGCACGGTAAATGAAATTTGCCATGGCACTTGTGTGTGCATCCTCCTTCGGCGAGGCATGGTGAATTCGGTCGGAAAGACAGACTTAAGTGTCCAGTCTGTTAGTCCTTCGGATGGGACTTTAAGAAGGAGGTCCCGTGTGTAGCATCACACTGCGCACGTTAAAGAACACCTAGCTCCAGGTCCAAGACAGAGGCCTGGCAGGTTACATGAACACAGAAGCCACTTGGTATCACCCGCCGATACTCGACGTCGGTTCCTGCGGGTTGGCTGTGCCATAACACCGGCAGTATCGGCAGTTGTGACTGAGGTCTTGGGACCTGGAGCGGTGGGTGCTGTTGCAGTTGCCCTCGGGAGTATGCCGGTACCTCGCCGGGACCCTTGATTGGGTGCCTGGAGCGGTGGGTGGTGGAGCAGCTACTCTCAGGTGACATTTGCCAGCACCTCGCCGGGACCATGGCTGACGACACAACAAAACATAAACGGTCGGACCACCAGCCTTAGGCTATCTGTCCATAAGACCCAAAGAAGAAGAAGAAGAAGTCACACATCACTGCTCTGCAGAGCATGACTCTCTCCGGGAAAACCTGCGGGTTGGTGTGTATACGCCGTAAAACTGGTCCGAGTCGTTTCAGTTGAATGCAGAGCAGAAACGAGCTACGATTATGGGGCATATAGTTCTCCTTGCGAGCCCAAGGTGTGTGCAACAAGGTAAATGGTCGGACCACCAGCCGAATGGCTATCAGTCCATATGACTCCACGATGATGATGATGATGATGATGCTTGGATGGGAGACCACCCTTGTACCCCAGTTTGTGCTGCTGGAAGGGGGCTTAGTGGCCAAGTCCCTCGTCTCCTTCGGATGAGACGTTAAGCAGGAGGTCCCGTGTGCAGCATCACACTGTGCACGTTAAAGAACACCTAGCTCCAAGTCCAAGATAGTGGCTTGGCAGGTTACACAACAGAGAAGCCACATCTCACAAGTCACACATCACTGCTCTGCAGAGCATGACTCTCTCCGGGAAAACCTGCGGGTTGGCGTGTATACGCCGTAAAACTGGTCCGAGTCGTTTCAGTTGAATGCAGAGCAGAAATGGGCTACGATTATGGGGCATAGTTCTCCTTGCGAGCCCAAGGTGTGTGCAACAATGTAAATGGTCGGACCACCAGCCGAATGGCTATCAGTCCATATGACTCCACGATGATGAAAATTTGAAAGGGGAAATTTCTTGCACGCGAGTTTTGAAAGTGAGCGCAAGACGAAGAAAGAATGGATACATTCCAAAGACCTTATTATTATTATTATTATCAACTATTCACAACTTAGCGAAGCGTCAAAAGAGTAAAAAAACAAAAACAAAAACAATAAAACAACAAAAATGCGTCAGACAATGCGACAATGCGACAGGGACAAGGGGACTTTCTTTCGACCCATGCTTATCTTATACTTGTTCCACCGAAGGTGATGGTATAGGTGACTGGAGCGGGCAACACGAGCAAAGGGGTCACTTGCAACAAAATTTCTGAAATTACTTCAACACTGATGGTGTGTTCAAACTGTACGCTGCAGAAAAGCAGCAATAAAAGTGTCGTTTGGAGAAAGGGTGTTCCACTGTCTTACAGTACGTGGGAAAAAACTATTAAAAAACTGCGTGTAACGGAAACACGGGGATGTTATATATGCTCCGTTGTCGGTTCGTCTTTTGTCAGCCCTAACGGAGAATTCGACACGAAGCGAGATGTTGATGCTTCGAGTCAATATATCGCGCAATAAACTGATGCGCCTGATTTTCCGCCTGTTTGCGAGAGATTCGAGAGAAAGAGTTCCAAGTAATTGCGTAACGCTTGTGTTGCGTATTGCAAATAAATCGAGCTGCACGACGCTGCACATTTTCAAGGAGGGAGATATGAGATGTGAGATAGGGATCCCAAACTTCACAAGCATATTCTAATATGGGAAGGACGAGAGTGGTAAAGGCTCGCAGCCTGGCATCTCGATTGGCGAGACCCAGATTGCGCTTTATAAATCCAAGGACTTTGCAAGCCCGCCCATAGGTGTACTTTATATGGGTTTCCCATGAAAAATCGTGAGAAAGGTATACACCGAGATATTTGAACTCGGTGACCATCTGAAGCGTTCTGTTATTGACATTACGAAGGTCACTCTGAAAGTTTTGAGACTCTCAGAAACTGGATATATATTTGACAGTTTAAGATTTCGAATTTTCAAAGCAGCCTCCTCCAACATTTAAGCACTACTGCAATCGGACTTTCTACAAGTCAAAAGCCTTAAAATAAGGTCTGATGGCAACATAAATCTCCTCTTCTGTTGAAAATTGACGACCTGGCGAATGTTTTTTGAGATTTACGAAAAGCCAGAAGTCGCACATTACCGAATCAAGTGAATGCGGTGGATGATCAATGACAGTTCGCATTGTTTGCCGCAAAAATCAACCGTTGCCTTTGCTTTATGCGACGAGGCGTTGTCGTGGTGAAGCAGTAATGCCCTCACTTGAAGAGCAGCAAGGATTTCTGGCTGGCATTTTGTAGTGTACCAATTCGCTGTAACTGTTGTTTGTTCTTCCAACTTTATTGCCTTATCCAGACAGGTAGTTCTGAAAAAATATGGAGCACATTACGTTTTTCATTACACGCTGTTTCTTCGGTGTCGTCGATGTTGGGTCATTTTCATGGATCCACATCCGACTTTGCTGGCATGTTGGGACATCCTAAATTGGGATGTATGTCTCAACGCTAGTGACAATTCTTGAAATGATGCGATGGCCGCCCTCCTTGGCCATTCTCAGAGTTTTCTGGCTGCTTCGTTCTTGCTCAGCCTATTGGAACAGCGTTAACTTTTGCGGCACCCATCGACAAACGTCTTCCTTCCTCTGCAATTCCTCATGGAGGATTTTTGCCACTGCTGCGGATCCAATCCCCAAAGATTCCTCAATCATTTCAAACGTTTATTTCTGATCATCCGTTACCGTACGTTTCACTGCAGCAACACTTTCCTCGAAGACAGCTGTTCTGGGACACACTGTACGTCCTTCGTCAGAAAGAGAATCACGCCCTCTTCTAAGTTATGCAAACAACTGTAGATGGTTGCTCGAGAAGGCCTCTCTCAGCCGAAAGCAAACTCCAGTCTTTCTTTGCACTGATTAACATTTAAACCACACTTAAAGTCGCAGTAAGCAATGTCCTAAATTGCTCTGAAGCAAGCTCGCAATTTCAAAGCTCCAAAACGGAATGAAGAAAATGTTTTTACCATGACAGTACAAAAGACTGATTGCAAATTTTCTGTTCCAAGATCTTCATCATCATCATCGTGGAGTCATATGGACTGATAGCCATTCGGCTGGTGGTCCGACCATTTACCTTGTTGCACACACCTTGGGCTCGCAAGGAGAACTATGCCCCATAATCGTAGCCCATTTCTGCTCTGCATTCAACTGAAACGACTCGGACCAGTTTTACGGTGTACGAGAACTCGTATACACGCCAACCCGCAGGATTTCCCGGATAGAATCATGCTCTGCAGAGCAGCAGTCGTGTGACTTGTGAGATGTGGCTTCTCTGTTGTGTAACCTGCCAAGCCACTATCTTGGACTTGGAGCTAGGTGTTCTTTAACGTGCACAGTGTGATGCTGCACACGGGACCTCCTGCTTAACGTCTCATCCGAAGGAGACGAGGGACTTGGCCACGAAGCCCCCTTCCAGCAGCACAAACTGGGGTACAAGGGTGGTCTCCCATCCAAGCATCATCCAGGCCCAACGTTGCTTAACTTCGGTGTTCTGATGGGAACCGGTGCAAGCCACAAGGTATGCGCTGCTGGCTAATCTTGAAAAACATCAAAGTTCGAAACCCCAACAAGACCTGGTTTTTCAGTAAACACACTTCCACACATCTCAAAACTTTCAGAGTGACCTTCGTATAATGAGTGTCATCAGGGAGCGAAGATCGAGAGGGTCAATCGACCTGTCAATCGCCGCATCTTTCCACCGCATCTCCGTCGCCATCGCATCTGAAAAAAATTGTTTTTAAATTTTGACAACTTCACTGCAATTTATACCAGCACCCATACACCTCAACCAATGAACGGGCATTCCACATTTGGGTTGGGTTGAGCTAGGTTAGGTAGGTTCAGGGCTATGTTTTCATCATCATCATCATCGTGGAGTCATATGGACTGATAGCCATTCGGCTGGTGGTCCGACCATTTACCTTGTTGCACACACCTTGGGCTCGCAAGGAGAACTATGCCCCATAATCGTAGCCCATTTCTGCTCTGCGTTCAACTGATGAAGGATTGATTGGCACAGGTTTGGGGACTTTCTGTGCCAAACAGATACAACAAAAAAAACATGCATGATCTGCGGATCAGCGGAGCATGTTCATGGGCACCGAAATCAATTTCTTGGGTGAATGGCACCGAAATTTTATTCCAATTCGCAAAAATGACAAAAAAGTTTCCTTGTGAGATGCGGTGGTGCCGACTTCAAGATGCGTTGTAAAAACGCGGCGGATGAGGTGGTAAACAGGCCTTTGAAACTGACACCAAAGAATGGGCACTGTTTTGTGGTGATGAAATTGAAAAAGTTGTTGAAGTTTTCGCAAAAACTCAGTGCTGCACTGCTGCAGAAACCAATGATCCTCTTTTCCTGCAAAAAAAAAAACAGTTTCGGTCGGAGGCAACAGTTAAATGGGAACACGTGGCGAAGATTTGTTTAACGATCATTGATGCGAATCGGTGTGTGTGGTTGCCATAGACTTTATATTTTTCTGAGAAAAGCTCCTGATGTGGCTACCACTGCACAAAGACGGTTTCTCCCATCATCACCGAAGGCAATCGAACACCAAAGGCGATATGTTGCTGGGAATTTGCTTTGCCTCCTCAAATTACTTTTCATGGTTCAAGTAGTTTTCTTTTGCTCCAAACCATGTGAAACACGAAATCAAACGAAAGCACAGGCGACAACGCGCTCCGTCCAGCGGCAAAAGGTCGAAACAGCTGGAAACTGGAAGGCCCGAGCAACATTGAAATCAGCGCCAAGACGCACTTGCGTTTTTTTTTCAATGATCCGTGTGGAACAATGCCCGAAACGTTTGATTTTTTGGTCAATAATTGTGGGTGTAAAATGAAAATTTCGAGCGGCGAGGGGGAGCGGTTAACTACTGGATCGGCTTCTTCCAGACACAGCCACCGAAACTGCACCAAACCTCAGCAAAATTTTCAAAGACAAAGGAAGTTAAAATCCCTGACTTTTGGTGCACACAGGGGCATCCGCTGGGGGGACAGCATTCTTTTTCGGCTTTGTTGCTGTTGGAATTGTTCTTGTTTCAAAATCACACCTCCGCCCTTTCCAAGGCTGGTTAACGCAGTTAATAAACATGCAAGGAGCCTCGTCCATCTCCTTCTTGGCCCTTTCCTCCTTGCCGCCCACCGTCTGTGCAACAAAAAAGACACGCCGACCTTCAAACACAACAAGCTTCACCGCCGATGTCAGTGCCAGGAGTGTTTGTTCGGTTCTTCTTCAAAAAATGGCAAGCCTCTCCTCACAAGATCCAAAATGGGGAGAAAATTTTGGGAGGAGTGCAAGTCTTTGGGGGGAACCCAACAACCTGACAACTGGCACAACAATCGGATCTTCTGTCCACTCCATCCTTGCACAGCCGTGTATGTGCATCCTTGTGAACGTTGCCTGTGGAGACGAGAAGAGGTTCCCTCTCTTTTGAGTCAACAAGATGCCCAATGCCAAAGCACTTGCCCAACGAGCTCCTGGTAGCAGTTCGACATCTCCTCCATGTGTGTGGATGTGGTCTGGTGTGGTCTTGGTGGATGTGGTGTGGATCAGCAATGTGGATGAAGTGGATGCATCGTCAATGCATTGGTCAATGCATCCTCATTCCTCAATTCCCCTCAATCCAAGATTATCTTTTCCCTCCATTTTCAAATGGCTCTCTCCGTCTCTCGCTCTCTTTCTCGTTTCTTCTGTTCTCTTCTCTTGGTTTGCTGTCCAAGATGGCAGTGGCAGTCTGTTTGTTGTCTCTCCCGTCCCCTTCCTCTCTCCAGTGTCATCGTCTTCGGTCGTTTTCTTTTGCGGTGTTCTTTCTGGAGTTCCTCCGCTCTGTCTTCTCACCTCACACTTGTGAGTTGTGTGCATGCCTGCATCTGCATGATGAATTCTTTGCTCTTTGCGTTCACAATTCAGTTGCAGTTGCAGTCTGCAGACCAGTCTGATTTTGAATTTGGTTGTTTGTGGTCGCGTTGTGTGTGTTCTTGCGTCGTTTTCGATCCAGATCAGCTTGTGCAGTGTGAATGTGATTGTCCCCTGGTATTTGCATGCAGCATGATTCGTTTTCTCGTGTTTGTGCTGTGCTTATTTGTTTGTTTGTTTGCCAAAGTCCGAGCCACAACCATCGAAGTTCGAGATCTCGAATCCATCCCACATTGAGAGAAAATGGAAGTGGAAGGCTGATGTTTTGACGACAAACTGTGCCGTGTGTGACGTCAGCAGAAGACGAAAAAGAATTTGGTGCGGGCCTGGCCAGGGGCTGTTTGGAAGGATGAAATCTACCCACCCATGGCCCCAGAGATCTGCTGAACCTGCCTATTCCCGGCCAGGGCGGAGATTGCTCTGGAATGTTCCTCTGTTCCAATCCTTCTCGCGTCGAGTGTCATCCGAGGGCAGTGTGGAAGTTCGTCTTTCACAGAAGGAAAATTTCTGAAGCTTTGAGTTCAGGCTTCAGGCAAGTTGACAAAAGGGAATTCTGTGGATTCCGCTGCGCAGTGCAGTGCAAACACGTTGGGGCCTGCCCATACACTAGCGTCTGGGGACTATATTCCTGCGACGTCATTATCTGACAGAAATCCAGCCATTGGTCCTTCTGCTTGCCAATAGAGCGTTGCATCGGAATGGAACAGTGCGTAGTGCCTACGAGAACAGGAGGTACCCACACAGAACGCACAGATTGTCTGACCGAATGTGCTCTCCGATACACCCAATGGGTGACGTGAAGGGAGGGATGTACCTTCTGGCAGGGTCATCATCAAGCTGCATCTTTAACCTTGCTTTAAGAGTGATCCAGATTAACGAAATTGAATACGAGCAGGTCAACGAATGCCTTTATCTCGCAGATTCAGATGGTTCATCATTATGATTCTGTATAGTGGCGGCTGAATTGATGTCCCATAGGTACCTACATGTAAAAATTGTGACCTGATTTTAGAAAAACTCCATGCTGGAGAAATTAAAGATGGTATTAAAACGAGGGCGAAATCTGATACCCCCAGAAAGCTTGGTTGAAATCTGGCGCTTTAATTTCTACCACCTGCATTCAAACAGAAAAGGTAACAGTTCCAAAGTTCTGACCACCACCGCTTCTGCCGCATCCGCCGCTTCCACCACATCAGCTGCCTCCACCGCTTCTCTTTAAGAAAGCGGCGGGCGAAACATGCGGCACGTCATACCTTGCCCTTTTATTTTTTGTGTTTAATCTTCTTTAATTTTTTTCCTTATTTTTTGAAAAAGAAAACAAATAAGTCAGTGCCCCAGCTATTTTTGTGGCTCTCCCGATGAGATTGGATTTCGCACTGAAATCCATGTTGCAAACCTCCAGATTTGCCTGATGCATTTTAACTCGCTGATCAAAAAGAAACTTTTTTTATTTGGGTGACATGTCATGTTGCAATGTTGAGTCATTATATTCAAAAGCTCGGCTCTTACCGCTTAAGATAACAGTACAAAAAGCTTATTATGAAAATAAGCGTCACCAAAAATGCACCGTGAGCTTCACTTGAGTGAACGCCATGGCATCAGATATGCGGCAAAAGCGATGCAGTGCTTTGGAACTGTTTCTCAAAAAAAGGAAGAAAAATTTCGGAGACAAATGTTTTGAAAATAATAAACATGCATGGGTACATCAATTCTGCCGCCATTTTTCTTGCAGAGGTACCAGTTTGATCGCTACATAATGTACCTACTTGATTTCATGCATAGGTTGCTGTTGGTGGCCCACAACCAGCGACCCTCCATTTCACTCCGATTCAATTCATTGTGTTCTTTCATCACTTCCCAACTTCACAATCCACCCAATCCTTGGCGGAATATGCCCGCTGCCCGCCTTCCCAATTTAGCCAGATGCATGTGCATTTGAGCGCAGTTCAAGAGAAGAGAAGAGAAGCCATGCAGGTTCCTTTCGTTGGCCTCTCCTTGAGCTGAGCAAACAGCAATTCCCGTAAGCGCAATGATCAGCCAATCCGAGCTGCGCCCGTTGTTGGTGACGTCGCAGGAATATAGTCCCCAGACGCTTGTCCCATACCTGCCGAACAGACAACTTGTTAGTTGTTAACCGTTTTGGGCCAGTTCTCCCTCACCAGAGATCCCACTAACGAAAGAGATGAACGGTTCCTGTCTTCCTCATGCATTTTTTCGTGACACTGTTGGAGAGCAGCCATCACTCGGGCTGGCTGAAGCTTCCTTCGGGCATAGCGGAGTAGAAGGATCCTTCTACTCCGCTATGCTTCGGGTGGGAAACTTCAGAAACACGACTGGCGATTGAAGCTGAAGCTCATCAGAAAGTTTCCACCTCATTGCTCCTTTTTGCGGAGCTCCTGTCTGTGGTGCCAAATGCCATCTTTTGATACCCTGTGGTTTTTTAACTTCCAACACAGACGCGTCGCGAAAAATCGGAATCTGTAAAGGATGTCTCGTTCGAACAGAACAGGCAGGTGTCTCTCAATCCCTTTGTCAGCTAACCGCAGGCCAACTGAAAATTTTCAAACGTGCCAATCTCCGGAAGTGACTAATGTCCGGTTGCACCAACGTGGATCAAGCTTTGATCTCGGATCAAACTCTGATCCTGGATCAGGCAATGTTAAAACCCTATGCTTGATCTCGGATCAATGCTTGATCTTTGTTGGTGTAACTGGGCATAAAACGCTGAACCTGCTTGTCTTGCTTGTCCGGCTGGTTATGGCCAGGTTAGGGTTTGGTGAGGTTAGTTTAGGTAAGGATAACCTACCTAATCTAACAATAACCTAACCAACCCATTTAACCATTACCAGCAGGACAAGCAGGTTTCCAGCAGGACAAGCAGGTTCAGCGTTTTAGTCACACCCCCAATCTCCTGAGGTCGTGGTTCTCTCCTGAACTGGGGTCTGGGACTGAAATATGGACACCTGTTTATCGACCCAACATGGATGCCCAGCCCAGGTTCTCAACATGGGTGTAACCAAAACGATGAACCAGCTTTTCCTGCTGGTAATGGTGGGTTGGATTGGAAGCGTTGGTAACATTGAACCCAACCGACCATTTCTTCCCACCCACCGGAACAAGTTGGCTCAGCATTTTGGGGGCAGCCCCATACAACACAAACATATAACATACTGGATTGTTTTCCTGGCTCGTGGGTTTGGTGGACCCTCGGTTGGTTATCATTTCAGGTTGCTGATAAAGTGGTAATAATGTGCAGACAAGACAGCAAAATGCACATCGTCGCAAAATGGTTGGGAGCGTTCGCGTCAGCGTTCAAATTGCCAGTGGGGCCACTTAGCCAGTGCCTGTCTGCTTGCCTGCATCATTCCATTTGGGGCTGGGCATGGCCAATGGTTTCAGCACAAAGATAATGTTCCTCCATGTCCATGTTCCCTGCTGTGTTGAGTCCGAAAAAAATGTCCACATTACAGGCTGAGTCAAAAACATGAGGTACCACCTGTCTCACGTCCTATTCGCCAGGCCAAAAGTTGCTGGACCAACCTGGAAGGCTGGAAACAAGCAGAAGCGAGAAAATAATCTTCGGAAGAAACTCCTGAATAGGGCGAGCAATGCCGTGGCCTACAGCCACAGCCACAGAGGCCTGAAGAGTACGTAATATAGGCACTGTCTTTTTTGGAAGGCCTCCACACTTGTTGAACGAAAAAGCTCAAAGTTGGGAATGGTCTGACTGAAGGCAAGTTGTGAAGAGACAAATTTTTGTCACAAAAGTGGTGTGCGAAAGTTTAGGTCTCAGGTCTTTCCGGTTTGCTTTCTGAGTTGGTTTTCCACATGACGAGGTGGCGTCACGACAAATCCTGAAATTGCCGTTCAGTGCACCCACTTTTTGTAAAGGTTTCTCGTGTTCCGTGTTCGACCTTCTGTGTGTGTTGGCCGAGTTGGTGACGAAGTCTGGGCCTTTGGGGCCCACCAATTTGAATTCGATTTGGGCCTCCGATTGTGGATAACACAAATCTGAAGACATCACAAGGGGGTTCTGATACCATGCAATGCAAATGCATGGAAAAGTTCTGAACAAATCGAGCCTTGATCGGCCAGTGTGTGGACGGACGTGAGAGAGAGAGAGAGAGTGTGAGTTTGTGAAACATTTGGTTGGGGGCAATTAAACTCCAAGCTCAGGGTCCAGGCAAGGCATCACCAAATATTTCACGAATCACTGAGTGATGCCTTGGTCCAGGTATTGAAAATGGTCTCTCTGGCTGGGAGAGGTGGGCACTGTCACAAGAAATGATAGATCGATTCACTGGTCTGCTGGAGTTTCCTTCCACGCCGTCCGGTGGCGTATTTTAGAAATGCCCACTGATTTGGGCATATCCCGATTTTGCGCGCAACGAAAAAGTGAAAAATAAAGCAAATCTGACCAAACCTCACCAATCCAGCCTCGCTAACTTCCTCTATCTTGACTTTGCCTGACCTGACCTTTTTTACCTTGTTTCAAACGTTTTTTCCCGTTTTTGGGGTATCAGAACTTTTGCACGTGGTTTGATGGGAAAGTGCCCAAAACAGTATGCATTTCTAAAATAGGCGCCCCGGTGACTCATGCCATTCTAACTACTAACTCCCAAGTCTAATTTTTCCAGTCAACACTCCGTCCAAATCTGAGTTGCGAATTGCCTGCATCTTTTTGGACCATGTTGTCATTGTTGCAGGCTGCCAGGCTTTTTTTGCTTATCAGAGCTGAAGTGCTGAATGACGAAAAGATAACAATTTCCTCGCCTGTCTCTTTCCAGCGCTCTCCGGCCCCGTTCTCTCATTCCTTTTTCCTCTTCTTCTGGCCGCTGTTTGCCAACTGCTGTTTCAGGCCCTTTCCTCATTTTCTCACCCCACTCTCTCTTAACCACTCGTTTGGGGCCCCCCAAAGTATTGGAAACGTGTTCTTGTCTTGTCATCAATTCCGCCATGCTGGCATGGAATTTGGGATTGATAACGATTGGGGCCTGTTGATTGGGCCGTTACTGTTTTTTTGTTTGTTTGTCCAGGCGGCAAAAACTTCTACCTTTCTTTCCTTGTGTCGGGCAACAGTCCAGTCGGGTCGGTTTGTCGGCTGTCGGTCAGCCTCAGCCTTCCAATCCAACTTTCAAGTGTGCTTTTGTGTCTGTCAGAAGTGAAGTCTCTCTTTCTCCGTGTTTCACCAACCCAGGTAGGTAGCCTACCAACATTTGCCAGTGTGCCTCTTGAACTGTCTGCCATGCCATCCCATAATCCCATCCCATCTGACTCGTGAAGAGAGTGGCGTGGCAAACAACGGCAGGGCAGGGCAGACAAAACCTGGAAAAACCAATCAGCCAGAGCTGGTGGACAGTGGATCAATTCGGCCCAAGAAGAAAAGGGAAAGCGAAATGTTTGGAACAACCGAACGGTTTGGAAGGCCAACCATTTCAGTGACTTGACAGGCGATTCCAGTGAAGTCGAAGGCTGCCGTTGACCAATGTTTTTCTCATTTTCTTTGCAGGGATGGGAGCAACAGTGTTTCAAAACCAAATGAAAAGCAAAAAAAAGAAATTCTTGTGCACGCACATCGGATCTGAAAATGGGGCAGGAAAAGCGGAGCGACGAAATGTTTGTGCGAAATGTTTCGTGACGGCTTCTGCAGAATATTTTTCCAATCAAATCTCCAGAATCATTTTGTGTTGCCTGGGGAACAACAACGAAAAAACAAAAATTTTGCGCCTAACTAATCAATGGCATATGCAACACGCATATTTATGCTTCGCACAAATTGCAGCATTGTTTGTGTGTGCGGGGGGAACAACAAGTCGACGGTTTCAGTTCCGAATGCCGGCCATTTCGAAAATCATCATCGTGGAGTCATATGGACTGACAGCCATTCGGCTGGTGGTCCGACCATTTACCTTGTTGCACACACCTTGGGCTCGCAAGGAGAACTATGCCCCATAATCGTAGCCCATTTCTGCTCTGCATTCAACTGAAACGACTCGGACCAGTTTTACGGCGTATACACGCCAACCCGCAGGTTTTCCCGGAGAGAGTCATGCTCTGCAGAGCAATGATGTGTGACTTGTGAGATGTGGCTTCTCTGTTGTGTAACCTGCCAAGCCACTATCTTGGACTTGGAGCTAGGTGTTCTTTAACGTGCACAGTGTGATGCTGCACACGGGACCTCCTGCTTAACGTCTCATCCGAAGGAGACGAGGGACTTGGCCACTAAGCCCCCTTCCAGCAGCACACACTGGGGTACAAGGGTGGTCTCCCATCCAAGCATCATCCAGGCCCAACGTTGCTTACCTTCGGTGTTCTGATGGGAACCGGTGCAAGCCACGAGGCAAAATATAATGCTGGTCTGAATGAGTTTTCACACGGGCTCAAGTCACCAAACAAGACAGGAAGATTAGGTTAGGTTGGGTTTGGCAAGCAGTTTAAGTGAGGTTTGGGTTTAGTTAGCTTCAAGTCCTTCCAGGGCAAGGGTGCCAACTCGTCCAGTCCAATGTCGGCAGGTGTTCCGAACGAATAGGTACCTACTATGCAGGTATCCAACCAAACTTCACATGTGTGCGACACTCGGCATTTGGTTTCCCTTCCTGTGTGACCAATTGGGTACCTGATTGGTCAATTGCACTGCACACACAGCACCAAACAATATTTTCTTATCGATTTTTTTATTTGATTTCTTGGCTGCTTAGCACTTCACTTGCAGCAGTTATCTGAGCCTGAAATTCAACATTCACAGCAAAGATTTTTGTTTTGACCACATCACATCCATGATGACGTGTTGCCAAAGTGCAGTGAAAAACAGCAAAAAGCTGTCACTGCGACGAATGATCTAGAGAGGAGCATCAATTCAGGCAGTGTGCGTGAATTATTATTCCACCCGCGCACTCCAAGCAGAAGAAGAAAAGTGCCGTTGGCCGTTTCCGACTGACATACCTACCTACCTTGCTACCAAGGCAGTGGAAGGCATCCGACCTCCCACCCCCTCCCCCACCAGTGTGAACATCAACCACATCGCATCGCAAAGGCAAAGATGGCTTCAGTATAAGTGTGCGAAATTAAATTCGGTGTCGAAACAATTATTTTCGTTTGGTGTTGAAGCCCAAGCCTGCCTCGACTGTCAACACCATTCAACAGGCTTTTGTCCTCCAGTGCATTCATTGGTCATGGATCCGGATACAGTGATGTGTCCAATGGATCTGGGCCAACCAAGTTTTTCTCATGGGAAGGAGTGGTGCGGCCGGTGTTTGTGTGGTGGTTTCGTGGCCATTCAGATCCGTGGCTGATTTTGTGTTTGTCATCATGAGCAAATCACAGATTTTGAAATGACGACGGTTGTGTTGGATCCGTGTCCGGTGTTGTTACCACCAGAGGCTGCACCACTGCTACTGCCACGCCCGCGGTGGTGGAAGCTTCACCTTCACCAAATTTTTAGTTCGAAATTGTTGAAAACAACGGTTCATCATCAATTTCTCCAACATTAGTGGCGTTACTTCTCGGTGGCTGGGCGTGGCTCGGCAGCCAGGAGTGGGCGGAGCAACGGCCAAGGCCAAAGCGGCAGCCATTGCTATCCAGCGTTGCCCCAAGGACAAGATGCCCCACGTCAGCGGAGGAGGCGGGCCCACGACTGCAGGCGTCATTGTTCCTTGCGATGGAGGCGGGCCTGGGGCTGGAAGGGGCGGAACATCAGTGGGCGCAACGCCGGGGTCATCAAGCAGCCGGAGCAGTGCATGCGATGATCTGGTCAACACCGACGAGATCAAAGTCTACGTGACCGAAGATGGCGAGGAAGAAATGGACAAACAACCTCTGGCCGAAGACAAATCTAGTCTAGTCAACGAAGGAGAGGTTAGGTGATGGGCCTACCAATATTTTTCTTGTTGAATGTTTAATTTGGCATATTTTGTTGAATTTTGGCATATTTTGTTGAATTTGGCATGTTTTGTTGAATTTGGCATGTTTTGTTGAATTTGGAATATTTTGTTGAGTTTTGGCATTTTTGTTGAATTTTGGCATATTTTGTTGAATTTTGGCATATTTTGTTGAATTTTGGCATATTTTGTTGAATTTTGGCACAGGTATTTTGTTGAATTTTGCCGTATTTTATTGAATTTTGGCATCTTTTGTTGAATTTTGGCATATTTTGTTGAATTTGGCATGTTTTGTTGAATTTGGAATATTTTGTTGAATTTTGGCATTTTTGTTGAATTTTGGCATATTTTATTGAATTTTGGCATATTTTATTGAATTTTGGCATCTTTTGTTGAATTTTGGCATATTTTGTTGAATTTTAGCACATTTTGTTGAATTTTGGCACATTTTGTTGAATTTTGGCACATTTTGTTGAATTTTGGCACATTTTGTTGAATTTTGGCACATTTTGTTGAATTTTGGCACATTTGTTGAATTTTGGCACATTTGTTGAATTTTGGCACATTTGTTGAATTTTGGCACTTTAGTTGAAATTTGGCACATTTAGTTGAATTCTGGCATATTTAGTTGAATTTTGGCATATTTAGTTGAATTTTGGCATATTTTGTTGAATTTTGGTACATTTTGTTGAATTTTGGCATTTTAGTTGATTTCGGAATATTTTGTTGAATCTTGGCATATTTTGTTGAATTTTGGCATTTTGTTTAATTTTGCGTATTTTGTTGAATTTTACATATTTTGACAAAAGGAGAGACGACTTTACGTCGTCTGCTGTAGGTAGTCAATAAATGATGTTCAACTAACCTCGCCTCACTGGGGCACTCATCAGTCATGTGACTGATGAGTGACGACGTAAAGTCGTCTCTCCTTTTGTCAATGTACACGCCAAAAGACTGCGTCAAATAGTCTTAAAGCTGACAGCTGGCGGTGCTCGTCATGACAGTGGAACCCTGGACGTGAGGTCCTGCACTGGTCATGAAGCTACCACATGAAGAAGTGTGATGTTGTTGCTTGGAAGCATGAGGGAAAGGTAACACATTTGTGTTTACATATTTTGTTGAATTTTGGCATATTTTGTTGAATTTTGGCATATTTTAGTTGAATTATGGCATATTTTGTTGAATTTTGGCATGTTTTGTTGAAATATGCCATATTTTGTTGAATTTTGACATATTTTGTTGAATTTTGGCATATTTTGTTGAATTGTGGCATATTTTGTTGAATTGTGGCATATTTTGTTGAATTTTGGCATGTTTTGTTGAATTTTGGCATATTTTGTACAATTTTAGCATATTTTGTAGAATTTTGGCATTTGTGTTGAATTTTGGCATGATTTGTTGAATTTTGGCATGATTTGTTGAGTTTTGGCATGATTTGTTGAGTTTTGGCATGATTTGTTAAATTTTGGCATGAAATGTTGAATGCACATTTGTTGAATTTTGTGATCTTTTGTTGAATTTGTCATCTTTTGTTGAATTGTGGCATATTTTGTTGAATTTTGGCATATTTGTTGAATTTTGGCACATTTTGTTGAACTTTGTCATATTTTGTTGAATTTTGCGATCTTTTGTTGAATACCTATTGGCATCTTCCCCTGATTTCATTTGTTTTTCCTTTTTTCCGCAACGAAAAACCCCCTTAAATAATCCCCACGATATTTTCCTGGACAAGCACAGCACTGTTCAGAGAAATTAACCGGACACTGCAACTATTTTTCAATTCTCGTATTTTCTCCAAAAGTGACAATTTTTCACACGATCTGGTCACACACTCGTCCTGTTCAATCAATCTGTTTCATTTTTCCCGTTGCTCTTTCCGTCAGACCGATACCTGTTTCCCATTCATGATCTCCGGCACAAGAGCTACTTTCCCAATGCAGCATAGGAGCTACTGTACGTAATCTGCGTATGAACTGTATGTACTGCATTGGCATCTCCCAACTGTCCGATCACTTGCCGACTCAACCAACTCTATTTGACAAACAGACACAAACAAACTTATCAGTTGTTTCAACAATGGCCAGTGGAAGTAGTACTGGTGCAACAGTGGTTTTTCAGTGGAGAGCAAGAGGTTCGCGAATAGCCAGGTCAGGCCAGGTGGATGCTTATTTTACTTTTTCGAAAAGCAAAACATCCTTATTGTTCAATTTGCATCACGTCTGCAAGCAGCTGTCAAAAATCTAATTTATTTTGTATTATTCATCATCAAGGTGAGCGTTTTACAAATTTCACTCACTGCGGTGGATCAAATTTCGGATGGGATTTCTGAAGCTTTGATTTCATTGCTTGTCCTTTTTGTCTCACATGTTTGAATGATGGAAGTTACTGATGATGACTTCAGACAGCACTGGTTGCTCTACAAGTTTGGTTGCTCGCACTGCTGGCTGATCGCTCTGTCTGCACCAAAAAATTTTCCCCGTTTTTCTTTCAGGAGTGTCCTGATGATATCGGTACCAGTCACGCTTATAGCAAGCAGCATATCAAGTCCGACTCATCAGGGTCTGTCTTCGGTTAGTTACCTACCTATTGTTTCTCTCTCTCTCTCTCTCTCTCTTTTAGTTGTTCCTGCATTCGTTTAGTTGGCATTGTTTTTGCTTTGCTTGTGGTATCACTCCCTCCCGCACCCAGCATCCAGCCGTGGTAGGCATCTTGGATGGTTTCTTTGGACCACTGACCATCGGATCCAAGGTAAATATAAATATACCTTTATATTTACCTTGGGCTGCTACCTATCTACTTTCTTTGGCTGTAGCTATGATGATTGCAGATTGACAATTGACAGTGGATGTGATGCCTAATCAGGGTCGAGGGAGGTCCCTTGCTGAAGCACTCTTGAAAGAGTGGGGTTGAGGCATGATTATTGGTGCCTATTGACTTTCCCAGAGAGAGGAGCTTGGAAATTATTGCAGATATATTTCACTGCTTCCCGTCCGTTCACTGTTGAAATTTCTTCCCCCATGCCATGCCATGCCATGCCATGCCATGCCATGCCCACGGCCGGAAAAAGACTTCACGCCAAATGAAAACGTTCTTGCAACTTCTGCGGAGGACTTTTTTTCCGGGACCCTGTTCATTGGGTCTCCCCCTGGAAAGAGCGGACATTTAGGATATTCAGTCCTGAATTGAGGGAGATGTCGTGAGATGCTTGGAAAACCACGGAGGAGGTCCTTTTGGCCTGGAATGGAGAGAGACCACTGTGGCATGATGACCTCCCTTGCAACGAGCACAACAGCTATTTCGTTATTGTTTTTACAACACACGTTTTTCTCTCCTACATAACCCATTTCAGGCAAGTCATTTGATCCACTACCTCACCATGCGGCGGCGGCAGCAGCGGCGGCTGTCTCATCGGCTGCCGCTTTCAACATGGGCTACTTCTATCCACCGCCCTATCCCAATGGAGCTGCTGCAGCCGCAGCGGCCGCCGCCGCTCACCTTTCAGCGGCCGCTTCGATGGTAAGTACCCACCTGTTGTTGTGTATCTTGAAGTCATGATATTGAATCGAAATGTGTAGATCTGAAAGCTGTGCAAAAAATCGCAACCACGAATGACAGCATGAGTTCTGTTGTTTTTTCTGTTTAGCCTTATCTGGCCGATGCTGTCCTGAACCCAATCTGCGGAAGGAATTATCAATTAGGTTTGTACCTTTCTGCCGAAGGAATTACCTTTCACACACCTGTGAAAAATTGCGACTCTTTTGCAACCGAGTTCAAAATCTGACACCTCTCGAAAGCTTTGTGGCCATCTGGCGCAAGAAGGAAAGAAAAACGGATTCGAGATTTCAGTTGAGAGGGGGAAAACGCAACGGACCTGTCCTTGAGAACAAAGGCCTGTCCAAATGATCCGAAAATATATGTACCTATCCGCATCCGGTCCGGTTTGTCGGATTTTTCCCCATCAAGCGGCAACAAATTCTGATTTTTGTCAGCTGGGTGGCCAAATTGGTGTTCAAATCGATGGTATTGTTGTGTTCAAACGCAGGATGCAAAATGTGAACACTGCTTTCGGTTTGCCGAGCACCCACCTGTCCATTTTTGGGATGGTTGCGTTCGGGGTGTCAACCACTGAGGGAGGTACTTATTACCCAACCCATAGGATGGGTCGGAGGCACCGCACGGGCTTTGGAGTTAAGTGTTGTTCCCCGCCGATTTCAAACTCCTTGACAGTTTTCGATGCTTGTGCAGAGTACTTTAAGGGTTCGAAGGACCAGAAGAAAGAGGCTTTGCCTTTGGACAGCGCCGAACTCGGACCTGTGCTGTGCCTTGGGACCTACCTATGTTGTCTGTCAGCCGCAAAAGGGTGTGAGGGTGGGGGGTCGCCAGGCGAACGAATGTGTTCATTGGTTCCTGCAGGGTGGCAAGTGAATTTCTTTTCTTGATGCAAAAGTTGGTTAATTAGCTCTTGGTTGGTTAATGGTTGGCCAGTGGCTGGCTTGATTTGATTGGCTTGGCTTGGCTCATCAGCCAGCTGCATTCCTGTGCGCTTCTTTTGTTTTGTTTGTCAAATTGCCAAATTGAGCAGTCATGATATGACCATGGAGGATACCGAAATCAAAACCACAGCTCGCTTCCACGGCCACCCCACGTTAAAATCAAGTATCCTGGCGGGTTCATGATACGCAGCACATTGCATGTAAAATTCTGTGATCAGCTTTAACTGTGATGGGACAGTTGAGAGGTGGGTTTTTTGGTTTTGATCTGTTCGTTGGGTTGGTGTGGGCTTGGGCCTGGGCAGGTGAAAATTGACATCTTTTTACAAACCGAACCAACCTGTGCAAATGCAAACGCTTATCCGTTTTAAATGATTAGAAGATTTCGCTGTCCAAAATGATGACCCCTCTCTCACGCTTTCCTCCTGCCTGGCCTGAGTCGCGGACGGCGGATCAGAGCTGCCGTGTATGCTTGAGCATGAATGGAATGCGAGTCTGTGATTCCAGGGAATCCCCCACAGAAAAGATAAGGGGGACTGGGACTGCTCTGTACAGTGGCGAGAAAACTAATTGTACCACATGTGGTGTTTTTTCTCTCGAATTTTCGGGGAAATCTCGATCCCATCAAAATTGGTATTCCATCACTGATTTGATGCACATTTCCATGCAACAAAATCCGATTTTTTGTATCTGAAATCATCACAATTCTCCCAGTTTTCATTCAAAGGTCGAAAAATCGGCATGTACTTGCGGCACGAGTAATTTTCTCGCCACTGTACAACATACCAGGGCCAACGTTATCCAGGGCGAAAGGAGGTCCTCCTGCTGAGTGCATGGGCGATGGGCAGGGATGAGGAAAGAATGAATGCTTTTTCAGTTGAATTTCCAATCATGTTTGGACATCCCTGCCAGTCAAGCCAAAGGGAAGGGGAGGGGTGTGCATGTGTAGTTTTTATGACGTGATAATCCAACGATAACCAGGAACACGAACGAACCTCATCTTTCTTTCACACTTGAGCTTGAGCCAAGAGCCAAGCGAAATACCTTCCCTTGGGTGGTGGGGTTGGGTGGGCTGGGTGGTCACTGGCTCCAACCCTCCAACGCCCAGAATGGAATTCCTCAGAATCTCTCTCTGCTTCTCACCTGAGCTTGAGCTTGAGCCTGAGCGGTCTGGTCTGCGTGAAAACATGAACACGAGCACAAGGGATCGGCCGACCAAAAAGAGCAGAGAGACACAGCAAACGGCCCGACCTGAAGGAGCCGCTGTCAGAGCACCTGCTCTGGCTCTTTTGGGCCCATATGACCCCCCCCCCTCAGCTCCCTCCCTCAGCTAAGTCTCTCTATCTCACTCCACTTCCCTTCCCTTCCTTTCTCCTACCTGTGGTGGTTGTGTTGTGATGTGATGTGTTCCCGGTTTCTTCATTCTTGTTTGCTTTTATGACTACTTGTTTTTATTGGTCCACCCACCCACCCACCTCGCCACAACTTAACTCACTCGCTTCACTCAACCACTCAACCTGTGTTTGGCTGGTGGATATTTTAGGGACCTGCGATTTTATGGTTGAATTATCCGTCATTCAAACTCAAAGCCAAAGCCCAGAGTCTGCTGTTTCACCTGTAGGCAGGTATTTCAAAAGTATTGGCATGGTAGCCTATAATGCTCTTTGCTTGGAACATCAGTTGCGTTTGGCTGTGGTTTCGCTTGGGAAAGCAAAGGCATGGGCATGGCCACTGCCACTGAGGCAGATTTCCCTGGCCGAAAACATGATGCGACGCAACATCAACATCTCGGTGACCAGATGTCCGGGCGACGAAACGCATCGGCGACAAAACGTCCTGGCGAAACATCGGTCAATACACCATCAAGCCACATTTCTTCTGTGGAAGAAAAGCAAAATTTCAAGGGGAAAGTCAAATCCAAAAAATTGCTCTGCATATGGCTGCCCCATCTTGTCACATTTCTCTGCAGAACTGGCCGAACATCCAACGTACAGGGTGTTTCATATTGTGTAGGTATTGTGAATCAGGTTGTTAATTCCTCTTCATATCAAACCTAGATAACCTTGCAACCGAACTTCACCAAAGGGAACCAACCAAATCCAACCTTACCTTTCTCTGCCTGAGCAAACCAAACCAAACCGACCTTACCCAACATACCTAATCAAACCCTAACAACAAAAACATAATCAAACCAAACAATAAAACCCATCATGTGGAATACCCTGGGGCTTCAGCAAAAACTGTGCTCAAGGCAGAATGTAGGTATTCGAAATTTATTTTCTGTTTCGAAAATTTGCCCCAACCAGGACTCGAACGTATATCCCTCCCTCCCTGCAGTGCGTCAGAAAATGCTGAACAAAATTTCATGAAAAAATCAGGATAAAATCACACAAATAAGGTTCCACACGAAGTTTTGTGAAATGATCATCAAATTGAGCAATAACTTTCAGTTCCATCTAGGTATACTCAGACGGATGGATAGGATAAGTCCAGTTGTTGGTGGCACCTTGCCCTCAGCCCTGTGCCTGTGCCTGTGCAGCGGCTGCTCCTTTCAATGTGACGTCACGACTCACGGCGCAGCGACGAAACGAACGTCCTCGGCGACGACACGTCCGGTTTCCTTGTTGGCCGCATGCTGTGAATATCGTTGAAACGATTTCCTTTCGAAAGGAACGAAAAAATCGAAAGGAAGCAGACACTCCTCACAGAGGGGAGGGAGAGAGAATCCTCCAGAGTCCAGGTGGTTGGTGACTGCTCTCATTCTGAGCGTTTTCCCGCTTTGGCCGGAGAGATCTCCGATGCTTTTTTTAAAACCACCGGTGAAAGTTGCGGATATCCACGTTTTCGGGGGGAAGGGATCGATAATATCCTCAACTATCTCCGGTGGTTTTGAGACAAGCAACAGAGATATCTCCGGCCTTAGTGTGGGTATCCGAACTGGATGTGCTGACTTTCGCTGCACCGTGCATCCATTTCCTTTGTTTTCTGTATCCTTCACTCTCCAGTCCTCTTTTCTGTTTGCAGTTGTGGTTATGCGGTGGTTGAGGAGTGGGCAGGAGTTGGTTGAGCTGGTTGGTGAGTGAGGATGGCTGAACTTGCCTTTTTGCTGTTTGATTTTTATTTTATTTTTCGTTTCTGGTCAGCCATGTTGATTTTTATGACGGTTTGATTCGATTCGGTTCCTTGGATTGTTTTTTTGCCTTTTGGTCATATTTTATTTTTGTATCATGATGCCCAACTTTGACTTTGGAGTCAAGCCTTCAAGTCTGAGATGACGCACGTAGATGGCTCAAACACCACACTGCACGTTAAAAGAACACCAAGTTCCAGGTCCAAGACAGAGGCAAAGCAAACAACGAAGGATCGCCAGGACAGCCAATTCCCTGCATGGTGGTTTTTCAGTGCAAAACGCTTTCTTCCCATTTTTTGTTTTGAAAATTCTTTTGGACCATTTTCATTCATTTTTGCCGTCGTCATTGTTCAATTCCGTCATTGAAGCCGTAGAAGCCATCCAGAGGAAAGCGGCGAGATTTGTAACTAATCGATTTGCAAGATTTGATAGCCCCTCCGCTATGATTAAAGACCTAGGATGGTGTTCTCTTGCTGGAAGACGCAAATGCTCGAGGCTTGCCTTGCTCTCTCACATCTATTCTAGTTCATGTTCTTTCCTAACTGACTTGAGATCTTCTATACAGCCTCCAAATTATACTTCTCGATGGGACCATAGAATGAAAATCCAGCAAATAAGCTGTAACAAGGATGCATTCCATTATTCTTTTACTCCTCGCACTATCCGTGACTGGAATTCCCTGCCTCGGGACTTAATGAGTGAATTATACCATTCCGGTAAAGCATCATCCAAGGCCTGGTTCCAAAAGAACCTGTATTCATGTTAAGGCATTGTTTGTTGCTCACATTTTGTCATTCAAGCTGATTCATTGATCTAACAAATTCCCAGGATTTCATTCCCATCGTTTACTTTTACGTTCACTTCATTTGCCTCATGCTTTTCGTATCGATTTTCATGCATTATGAAACTTTGACTGTTCTATATACTCGAAGGTTAACCATTCTGCTTTTTTAGATCTCATCTTCTTTTCGTTTCAGGTCTTAATTTATTCTTCATTTCAGGTTTAATTTTGTTTTATTTTTGTCGTTCCAGGTTTTATTTTCTTTTGTCCATTTCAGGCTCGGATGCAGTTTTGACTTTTCCTGAACGTTTAACCTTTTGTGCATGACTGCATGTTAAAAAAAAAAAAAAAAAAAAAAAAAAAACAAATTAGATACATATAGATAGTTAGATAAGACAAGATAGACATAAGCAAAGTTTTCTGCACTTGGTGGCAGAGAGTGTGTCACAAGTTGTGAGTGTTACGTTAATGTTATTGTGTTAAGAGTCGGACAATGGCCGACAGGTTGAGGTAAAATGGTTGAGGTAATGGCTTTCAGCCAGAGTGGCCCTCCTCGCCGAGCCACCGGCCGTATGGCTGTCAGCTCAGATGGCGGTTGATGATGATGATGATGATGAATTCATTTTTCACTTGGGCCGGTTTCGTCTTTCAAAACAATCCGCTGAAAAACCGGCACCTTTATCAACAAAACTGAAAGAAAAGTTTTTTTGTCAGCACTTCTTGTTCTCTTGCAATCCAATCCCTGAAGCCTGTGTCCCGTTGATCCTGATGATGCGAATACGTGCGCGTTCTGCTGTGATGGCGTCTGCATGTTGAAACGGTTGAAACAAAAAAAATACTCCATGCGTTTCAACTTTGCACCTTGAATTAAACAATAATTTCCATCTGGACCTGTGGATTTCCTGCTGCAGTCAAGAAATTTTGGTCAAACTTTTGAAAAACACCCGACAAAGAACATACCAATTTCGGATGCTTCCGATGCATCCACATTTCCCCGCTGGCGCATCCGATGCTTCCTCCACGCAAACACGGCACATCCGACACTTCCGATTCTGATACATTCGCCACACCAACGTGATTATTATTATTGTTATTATTATTATTATTATTGGCATCTAGTCAGATAAAGACACGTCATACAATAAAATCTACAATTCAAGCATAAAAAAGCAATGAAAAAACCAACAACAACGAAATCTTGCAGCATCTTAAAAGAAAAGTAAGGTTGATTCTAATACAAGTGCC
Organism: Sinentomon sp. SZTP_YWyxl; assembly: GCA_030068105.1. Taxonomy (NCBI): domain Eukaryota; kingdom Metazoa; phylum Arthropoda; class Protura; order Sinentomata; family Sinentomidae; genus Sinentomon; species Sinentomon sp. SZTP_YWyxl. Next base: position 26,150 of record JASGXE010017714.1, read on the forward strand.
GTAACTCTCATTGCCCATCCCCGCCCACCGAGCGCCAATTTTCGCTCTTTTCCTTTCTGTGCCGAAGCGTCAAGAGGCCGGTTTTCCTGGCTCTGGTTGATTTATGCGTCGCTGTGCATCGGCAACGAAACGTTTAATATCTCTGGAACCAAATGACGGATTTTGATGAAACCTTTTGTGTTGGAAAGCTAAAAATTAGACCTTTTCAGGACTTTAAAATTATCCCGAACTTTTCACAGGCAAAACTTGACAGTCATGCGGGGAAAAAATATGTTCAAATTTTGATAAGATAAAATTTTGCGTTCTTGCTGAATACTTTCAATGATTGCGCGATTTTTTCCGTTATAACATGGTTTTCACTTGCGGAAGAGTTGTAGAGGAAGCCCTCAGCTATCCACAGACACCAAAATCATTGCATTTGAACACCATTTGACTCTTTTTTTTGGAGAGAACGCGACGCGGAATCATTCATTTTGTTTTCTGCACAAAAATAAGCGGTGATGAGGCCGCGTCTCCCTTGGAGGCCGCGATTTTTCCCGTGGTAACATGGTTTCGACCGAGGAAGGTTTCAGCTTTCCAAAAATTCCAAAATCATTGAAGTGGAACATCATTTGACCATTTTATGGAGAAGAAACACGACATGGAAGCATTTCGACGCAACAAAAAATAACGCTTCCATGTCGCATTTCCTCATCTTAAAATGGTCAAATGATGTTCAAATTTAATGATTTTGGTATTTTTGGAAAGCTGAAAGCTTCCTCTACAACTCTTCCGCAGGCCAAAACTATGTTACAACAGAAAAAATCGCGCAATCTATGAAAATGTGAGGCAGTAACCCGGAATTTTATCACATCTTAACTGGAAACTTTTGCATCTCAAATTGTTTGAGCATTTTACTAGCGAAAAATTCGGGGCTGTTATACACGTCCAAAATCGCACACTTTTCTGCTTTCCAGCACAACAAGTTCTGTCAAAATCCGTGAATCAGTTCAAGAGATATTCAAGATTCCGTGGGTGACAACTCGCCACCGCCGTATAGTCGCAATGTATGTTACTTGTCACAGCAGGCCACCGAGCGACATTCGCGCCTCTTGCGGACAAATAAAAACTGGCGACACCCAAAGCGCCGAATTACGCCACTTATTGAGTATGAAAATCACGTTGGCCACACCTTGCATTCGCTGCATGTCGATAGCCGATGGCGCCAGGCGATGCATCGAATGTGTCGGGAGCATTGGATTGGACACGCGGAAGCGTCGGATGCAAGATCGGTGAACGCGTGTCAAGGAGTGCATGTCCTTTTTTACCTTTACCGACCTTGGTCTGATGCAACGTGTGCGTGGGACGGAAGCATCTGATGTGTCGGTGGGGAACTTCGGATGCATTGGAAGCATCGGTTGCACCAGAAAGAATCATCGGTCGCCAGTTCAGGCATGCATTCCAGTGTCTCGGACATTTTTCAGATTTTCAGAGCGCACGCAATGAACACCGAACACCAACACATTCCTCCATCTTCTTTTTGCTTGCAGACGGTCTGTGTCGCCGTCTGGCGATATTTTTCCGCTGACTTGGGATTTTTCCTCAGCTTCAACACATCAGGGAGTACCTACGGGCATTCATGTTGCATTTTTCTTTCTGGGAGTCCTCGTCCCAGTGGTCCGGGTAATTTGAACCCCCAAACAAAGCAATGAACAAGTCACTCGTTTTGCATTGTTTCATGTGAACATGGACCAGGTTCAACGTTTTGTTGCAAAACCATTGGCGGTTCGGAACAGCCATTTTGAAGGGAGAGGCTTAATTGCCTCGATTCGTGAAATCAGAAATGGCTGGAATGGCGCCCGAGGTTGGCGAAAATCTCGAAAATCATTTTCAGCAGAAAATACCAACATGGCCTCTGAAACTGACACAATTTTTTTAAAAGAAAAGCTTTTGCTGTCTCCACCGCGCCAGGGCCAGGAGGATGAGTTGTGTGGTCTGCGGTGTTTGGAAAACCCAACATGTTCACTGCACACGCTTCATTCAGCCACAAACAAGGTGAAGGATTGAAAAATCTGTGCAGAAAATGCCAGCAAACGCATTCATGGCTTTCGAGAAAGTTGGACGTGTTGTTTCAAATGCATGGTATGAGCCTGGTATGGTATGGCAGCGCGGCATTGTTGGCGTGGCAAACTTTTTCCTGTGTTGACTTAATTTTCTCATATGGTGGTACGCCCAGGTTCCCATTTTGAACATCCTTTGAACATGCATGTACCAACAAACAATCAAGAAAAATGAACAAGTGACCAGCAACCATTAGGTCATAGGTGAGTACAGAGTATGATGTGGGCCCAATTATCCTATTCCCATTTCACACCCACTCGCTCATAATTCATTATTCATTGGCACAAGTTTATTTGGTCAAGACCACACTATATACACTATATATGGTATATAGTGTGGTCTTGATTTGGTTTGCTTTCGTTTGGGGCAGAAAGCAAGTCCCAAGAGCAAAGCCTTTTCTGTTTTGGTTTCTCAATCTGTTCCCTTTTGATCTCTCCCAATTATCGTGTTGCTCTGTTTTTGAATGGGCAGAATCGTTTTCCTGTTTTCCTTTGCAAACAAGTGTGATTCTTGTTTTGGGATCTTTGGGGGATGGATTGTTGAATTCTTCCTCTTCTACCCCTACCCACTCCAAGCAGCCGCGTGTGTACTCATCCACTGGTTCGTTCAGGGGATGAAAATGTGCATGGTGGTTTGGTTTTTGGTTTGGATTTTGTTGTTTCGGGGGTCGTGGGTGGGTGAGGACCGTGAAAGATTACAGCATTCCTCAAAACACATGCTGCTGGGCAAACTGTAAATCATTTTTCACCGCTCCTTCCCCTCCCCTCGTCAGCTAGGCAGTCTTCATTTGAACCGTTTGGGCAGGCCAAAAAACAGAAATGGGGTGGGTACCCCCCTGCATAGGAGGGGTTGGGAGGGGAAGACGAGGGAGGTCAGAGCTCTAATCTGTTGCCCAGTCAGAAATTGGTGAGTTTTTATTTTTTTTTTCTCACAAATGGGTGCCTGGCTTTATGTGTCTTTTGTTCAGTTGTTCAGTTCGGAATGAAGAAAATTGCTAGCTCTCTCCACAGGGGGTATTTGCTCTGCAGTTCTTCCATTCATCAATATGATTATTGCCATTTACCAAGGGAATATTGGCCTGCATGACAGGCCAGCGGATGGCAAAACCCACCAAAATGCACATCTTTTGCTTGCTATGGCCTCTCCAAATGATGGTCTTTTTAGTTTTTTTCTTCTTTTATGTGGGTATGTGGTTTTGAAGGTTGAAGATGTTGGATGAAGAAGCCCTTGGCTGTTCCTGCCTCTCTCTATTCTCTGGGCCTTGTGGATTTGTCTTTGGGTGGCCGCATCTCATCGTCAGGGCCTTCCAAGAAAAAGTTGGTTCACTCCGTTCCACAAAAATTCTGCCTCTGGCATCTCCAAGTGCAGTGGGGTGCTCAACACGCAGAATTGAGACATTCTGGGTTTTGAAAGGCGTGTGCTTTTGTTGTCAGACAGTTTTTGCCAAAGGAAGGAAGCAGAACCAAGAACAAAATCGATTGAATTGCCCATTTGGGCAGATGCACCGGTGGCCCATTCACTGGCCTGTGAATCGAAAGGCTGTGGGATCGCATCCCACCTGTGACCATTCTTTTATTTATTTTTTGTGAGAATTTTTTTTTTTCACAAAAGAAATTAATTTTGGTTTGGTTTGAGCTTTTTTCGAAAGATTATTTTTCATTAAAAAAAAATAAATAAATAAATAAAATTCGCAGCAGTGAAAAATGAGGATTTTCAATCAAGATATAATGACGCAGGTGCAATGTGGATGGATTTTGGCAGTTTGGAAAACTCTCCAGCGGATCATGGCAATTGGCTTGATAGTTGATTGGCAAAACGTTTGGTGCCACCTGACCTGTGAACGGCAACGGCCAATGCAATTCCGTGCCTGTCACATCACCGCTGAATCATGGGTGCAGTCAGGTGTTGTTGATGCCTGCTGCGCGCTGTGGCGATGGTGGTGAGGTGTGGATTGGAGGGTGGGCAGGGCAGGGTTTGGTGCATACGGTTGGGCGGGCCAAACTCGCAGTGAAGGCTTTCTCTCTCTCTCTCCATGCGGTGAGAGTGGAAGAATTTTTATGTTCCATTGTTTTGTTTTTTGTTTTGTTTGTGGTGCATGTGTGTCCGCATTGGACTTCATTAATTTTTGCAATCTCTTGTGCTTTGGCATTGTTTTGTTTGGCTTTTTCACTGTCCCCCATCGCTCCTTTTCACCCTCCTTCTCTGCCCCTCTCTCTGTTCCATCTGGTTTTCTCTGCGCCTTTCCTTTCCCCTCCCCTGGTCCACCGACCTCCCCCCTCTCGAGGCATTCCATTCTGGACTGCATTATTTTTTTTTCCAATCCACTTCCGCGGACAGCAGCATCGCAACAGCCAATCACGTCGTCTCAATTTGTGACGTCATCAATTTTCGCATTTTTGCCTTGCCACCGCTTTTTGCCATTTGGCGTGTTTGCCACCGTTTCGCAACTCTTTCTGGGGTCGCAATAAGGTTAGGTAAGGTCAGGTTAAGTTAGGTTTTGAAAATTGGATGTTGAAATTGGCTGGAATTCCTAACAGCCAATCAGAGACGCGCATGCGGAAGTGGATTGGGGAAAAATGTGCTTCTGGACTAAGGTGCGAGAGAGGAGAGGTGCTTTGAAATTGCAATTTACGAACATGTACAGCTGATCTACATAGGTAGGCCTACCGACAGCATGGAACTCAAAAGTTTCGTCGAACAATGACGAATGGAGGAGAGCGCAAAGGAACAGCCGTTTATCTTCAACTGTGGCCTCAGGTGACCAGAGATGATCCATCTGTAACAGAACTGAAGAAAAATATCCTGGTTCACAGCACCTCCATCCGTTTCCTCCGCTTCCATGAAGCGGCGGAGGCGGAGGAGGCGGTGGATGCGATGGTTGTCAGTACTTCGGAACTGTTACCCAGAGAGAGAGCTTGTTACCCCAGAGAGAGAGAGCCCAATCTCAACCTCCAGGCGAATTGAGCGTGTGTGAAAACTCGTCCAGACCAGCATTTGAAATCACAGACCATTGTGATCACGGAAAGAATGATGTGAGGCGAGCAAAGTTCGGGGATGGGAGTCAGGACCCCAGCCTGGATTCCAGTGCGGCTCATCCCTGAACACATCACCTTCACTCCATGATGGTGTGGGTCGCAAAAAAAGGAAAAAGTTGAAATGTCTTTTTGAAGTCCCAGAGCACAGAAGTTTGTTCCTGGAAGTTGCACAGGTTGAAGACTCTTTTGGGCAGCAGGCAGTTCGGAATGCCTGCCGACACTGGACTGGACTGATTTGGCACCCTTGCTCTGTGATACACCTACTTACTAAAACGAACCCAAACCCAACCTAACTTCCAAACCTAACCTTTTCCCTTGCCTATCTAACCTAAATTTACCAAATCTTCCTGTCTTATTTAAGCGACTTGATCGTGTGTGAACACTCGTTCAGATCAGCATTTTTGAAATGATGTTGGCAGGTATTCCGAACTGCAACCGTCTTCTCTACTCTGGGGGCTTGTTTGATCCCAATTTGTTTTTCTTTGTTTCTTCCTCCTTTTCACACTTGCAACATCTGCTTGCTCTGATATTTCGTGCTCTCCTTCACTCTCCCCCCTCTCTCCCGCTTTCTACAAGTCAAGTCAGTTCTCTCGTTGTGTCCTGACTTTCTTTCCGGCTGCTT
>JASGXE010017715.1:0-46642 GCA_030068105.1 Sinentomon sp. SZTP_YWyxl
TGGGATTAAAAGGGATTGATCTTCAATCTCTCACTTGTCCACCACATTCAAGTGCCTCCAAGGAGACGAGTGAGGGTGGAGATACCAACTTTAGCAAAAATGTTTCTGAAAACTCAAGTGTCTGCAGCTGCAAAGCCAAATAAATAGCTGTATTCATTGCCACAAGCAAATTTTTTTTCGGTTTATCTCATTTTGTGGGCAAGTGCCCTTTTGAATCTCACGGATTCAATTGTATAGGGGGAAAACGTCAAAGCACTCCAGGTGCGGCGCCCGCAGGGATGTCATGGCTCTTGAGATAAATTCAACAGCTCGCAGTTTTTTTCAGCAAGGATCAAAGATTGATTCTGGATGTCTGATGCAGGATCAATCATTGATCATGGATCAGAGTTTGATCCAGAATCAACTTTTCATGTTTGTGGGAAAAAGTGAACGAAAGTGAAGTGGGTAGTAAAATCCATTGATCAGATTCATTTGATTTTGTCCTGCGTCCGGTCCCAAAACATGCAGTTTCGTTCGAACTCAACCACTTTACCCCGAAAAAAGGGCCCGAAGTTTCTGTACCCCAATTTCACGACAGAAGTTGAAAGTGTAGCAAGTGAAGTTGCTAAATGGGCTCAGCGTCTTTTTGACGGGTAATTCTGGCACACAATCAGTTTTGTTTGGGCTCAACCCCTTACCTCTGAAAAAGGGCCCCAAAGTTCACACCGTCACCTTCACCGCAGCAGTAGGGTAGGCCTGCTTATCACCTTCACCGTCCAGGCCGAATCCGCAATCGCCCGTACTGCCGTACCGCTAGTGGCTTCTGTGAAACTGCCAAGCCTCTGCATTGGACCTGAAATAAGGTGTTCTCGTGCTGCACAGTGAACTGCTTGGAGGCCTCCTTCTTAAAGTCCTATCCGAATCACTAACAGACCGGCCACTTATTTCTGTCTTTCTGACGTCATTTACGAGTTGTCTCGCTAAGAGAGGATGCACACCGCGGACAATTCTGCCCCGTCTGGGGATACCGACTTGTCACGAGTCCGAAGCACGAGCCATTGCACCACAAAGATGCACCAAATTTGATTGTTTCCCTTCTTCTTTTTCCCATTTAGATCCATACGTGAAGGTATGGCTACAGTTCGGAGACAAGAGGATGGAAAAGCGGAAAACACCTATCTACAAATGCACACTTAATCCTATTTTCAATGAAACTTTCGTTTATCATGTGCCATGGGAAAGGATAAGGGAATGCTCACTGGATGTTCAAGTGATGGATTTCGATAACATCGGCAGGAATGAACTTATCGGGAGGATACAGATTGCTGGTTGGTGTCGAAATAGTTCCCTATATACATTGGAATGATTTTTCTCCAAATACACTCTAAACATGAAGTTTTGGTATGGAACACCATGAACCTTTTTTAACATGGGCTTAGATCGGGGTGTTCTTTTCGGAACATTGTTTGGAATACGCAGGATGTTCTTGGAACACCATTTCCTGTCACGAATTTGGATCATGTGATCGACTTAGAACACCCCAAATCACTCATGCGTTCCAAATATTTGACAGGAAATATATGCTGTTCCAAGAACACACTACGTGTTCCAAACAATGTTCCGAAAAGAACACCCCGATCTAAGCCCATGTTAAAAACTTCTTGCTGTAAACTTCTTGCTTCCAGCAAACCACCTGGGAAGGCACGATCATGATTTCAAGTTAAGAACTCAAATATCATGCAAGGATGTGGGCAAGTTCTCTTTTGTTTCGAGAACGGTAAGAGAATGGAACTCACTGCATCCAAGGGTTTTTGGAAATGGTAGGGACATCAGTGTTACTGCTTTGAAAAGAAACCTAGTTACTTGGCAGAATGAGCAGAGTGGGTAAAACGCTTTGGTATTGCAGCTCCAGAAGTTGCCTGGATATCGGGTGAACGAAAGGACAAGGGTTGAGTCTAATTCCCGTCTGATAGTTGTTCATTCACCTTTCTCATTTTCTCTTATTTGTTTGTTGATTTGCGCCTGGACTATGCCTTTGCAAATTAAGATGAATTGAATTGAAAAATGGTATTCCCCGAAACCTCATGTTTAGAGTGCAGTGGCTGACTTGTCACGACCGAAAAGTTTTTGCATACACAGTAAAAACTTCCGAGCCAAAATTAATTTATGTAGGCTATGTCCGTAGCATCAGTGGCAGTATGATGCTCATGACAGAAAAAAGGGGTTACATGTCGCTTCCTCTCAGAAAAAACGAGAATTCTTGTCTCTTGACCATGGTGAAACTGTTACCTGCTGAGTGCGTTAATCTAGAAATATCGATACCTATGCCTGTTTACAGATGTTGGGTCCAATTATCTGTGATGGATTTAATTTCTGCAGGCACGGAAAAATATCACACATCAGAATTCCATTCGGGAACGCCAAGGCGATGTGTCTTGTCATTCTTCAGTCCGAATGGTCAAGCACAACCCGCTGGTTCTGAAAACCAAACCAGAGTCATGACACAAAGTCTAGAATACAAATAAAAAGCTGGAACCTTTTTGTGAACACCATCTTTAGGCATCAATGCCATGGTGCTCATGACTTTTGAAGATCTATTCGCATTTTCAGATCTGCAAACTTTGAGGCCAAATTGGCCGACCGAACGTCCTGTCCGCGGACACCACTGAAAATCGGACTGGACGGGAATTTTGCAAACATTTTGTACCGCAAATTAATTTTTTCCTTCATTTCGCTGGAAATTCGGATTTTCAATAAGCCATCTGACTTGACGTCAAATTGGCCACCTATACGAGTACAAATTGCAAATATCCTGCGAAAACGGGAGTTTCACACATTTTTTCCGAATGTACTTTATGGTAAAAAAAAATTAGCCCTTACGTTCTTCCTGTTGATGACTATTTCGATTGCTTGCGAAAACTTCAGTCGGCCAACTTCAAGCCTTCAAGAAGTCTTATTCAAATTTTGCATACCCATCCCGCAGTGAATCTATTCTATGCCGTGTAATCAAAGCTTTTCCAATACTACGAACTGCGGTGTATACAAAAATTCGCCTGCAATCTCGAAATGCGTGTATACTCAGACATTCAAAATACGCGAGCCATAGGAGATTTTTGTCAGACTTTTGAAGCAAGGGGCAATGTTATTCCCCATCTAGTAAGCGCCGTTAAATGCATTCCTTCATGTAATGTGTTTTGCGGCGCTTGTGAAATGGGGAATTACAGTGTCCCGTGCTTTCAAAAGTCTGAAAAACTCGTCTATGGGCCGCGTGTTCAGAATGGCTCCGTATCCAGCACCTGGTAAAACCAGGTGGTTATAATAACCAGTGCTTAAATCCAACTTTTTTTCAGTGGGGGGAAGGCGAGTTGACAACATTGTAATGTCGTTCCCGAGGATGCGTTGCGCGAAGCGCAACGCCGGGGGAGGGGTTCGGGGAGGGGTGTCCCCCTCCCCGAAGGGGAAAAATTTTTGAAAAAAGGGAACGTCAAATGGTGCTCAAAATGCCTTATTTTTGAAAAAACAGCGGAATTTATAGAATTTTTCAGCATCAAATTTTTCATCCATGTGTCATGTTTAAAATCACTATGCAAGAGAACAGGAATACAGGGAAGCCTAAATGTCCTTGCCCATATAGCCGAACATTTTTGTCGCTTTTTCTGAGGAACACTGTCTATAATTTGCATTTGACGAAATTTTTTGAAATACAGAGAAATACATTCAATATTTGGTTTTTTTTTGGAGATTGGGTGGGATTTGGGTGGTTCGTTGTGATGTGTGGTGTGGTGTGCTGTGGCGTGTCGGGATGTGTGGTGTGTGGTATGGACGCGTGGCATGGATGCCGGATGGACTCTGTGTGGGAGAGTTTGGTGAGTGTGTGCAGGTGCAGGTCGTGTTGCACAAATGCACACACACACTTATCCTTTCCTCTTCTCTTCCCTTTTGGAAAAGGTAAATACATCCATACAGATGACCCTCAAACAAAATCGCAATTCAGGACAGGGCATCCCGACATGCTAATCTAAAATGTTCCAAAAATGATTGCCGGTGAGTGCATGGTTGGCTGGCTCTGAAACAGGCTGAAAAATAAGTAAAAAGATTGCAGAAACCTTTCATGGAAAAAGAGTAGAGTGGAGAAAAACAAATAATTGCCGAAGGAGAGTGCAGTGGAGGGGAACTTTGGCTTCCCCCCGGCGACAAAAAAACGAAAAACACTGGGAGGGAAGCACTTTTCAGTGGAGGGGAATTTCCCCCCCTTCCCCCCTCGGATTTAAGCCCTGGTTATAACCAGGATTTAAGGAAGCTGAACAACCGAATCTTGCACAGTGTAGCCCGCTCAACTTTAACTGCAACATGTTGCACAACACACCGAAAAATATAAAAACGAAAGCTTTGATAAAGACTTTTCGTTCATATTTGTTTAAAATTGAGCGGGCTTCACTGTGCAAGATTCGGTTGTTCAGCCTCCTTAAATCGCGTATCTGGCTGAAAAGTGGTTGAATTATTTGCCTGGATGTACGAGTATAGTGGCGGCGGAAAAAGATTACTCATACATGTGTTTTTCCCATCTAACTGTTGCCTTCGAAACTTTTTTTTCTTTCTTTTTACTCTTATGCATTTGGTAGAAATTAAAGAACTGTCAGATTTTGACATCAGTGATGAAAGAGGATCTTTTATTTCTACAACATGGAGTTTTTGCTAAAATCTCAAGAGTGGAAATTTTTCACATGTATGGGTAATCTTTTTCCGCCGCCAGTATACATCGTCTCTGCAATCTGCATGTGAATTTCACTGGGAGACATATCGTTTTCGAAAGGGAATAAGTGTCACATGTCCAAACGCTTATAGCTATTTGCCTTGATGGTATGGGTACGGGTACGACTCGGACCATATTCGCAAAAGGCCGACCCATTACACCGCATCAGTGCCTGACGGGCGGTGCTTACTGCTGCTGCATGAAGCGATTTAAGAGTAGCATCTGTTCGGTTCCGTCGCAGGATTTTCTTAATCTGCCCCTCTCTCTCTGCGTCTGAACTTACTTGAAGTTTCTCGCAGCTGCTGCTCTGCTGTCGCCTTTATTCGTATCCTTGGCGCAGCTGCACTTGTCAAATCTTCCGAATTTGTTTCCAGTTTCCCAACACTCCGGCCCTCTAGATTTCCTTTCACGTCATGTACCGCCTTCCGGCCTTTCTTTTCGAAGCCTACTTTGCCGCAATTTCGTCAGAGGCGCAGGCACTTTTTATTTTTTTATTTGACCTTTTAGTTGCCTAGCCTAGATTCGTTCGTTTGTGCTGGCAGCCTGGCGGAATTGCCCTTGCAGTTAGTAAAGCGAATGAGCCTGGGACCACAGCCAAATTGATAGAAAAAAAACGGCCTGACTTGCTTCACGGAGAATCCCTGTTGGCTGTTTCAACCAAAGTGATGCCTTGGTTTCAACGTAGATGATGATGGGGACTTTTTGTATTATGTGCCAGGTTTCTGTTATGACAATGATATCGCAAGCATGCATTCGCACCGCGCATCGTTATGCTTTGTGCAATGTGCCTGCAGTGCAATTTCATGCATGTTGCCTCTGATGAAAAACTTGACATCTCGTCTGCTTATTGTTCTGCCCATGACTGTATCCGTGTAGGCCCAATTTCAGGTAGAGAGGAGCGTCTGCAACTGCAGATAAGGCACGGCTGCTGCTTCGGCATTGACCTTGGCGAGCTATTTGAACCTCTGAAGTTTGAAAGGTTTTTCCATTATCAAATCCAAAAGACCTGATATTGGAGAGATTCATCCAAAAAAGTTTAGGCGGAACAAGGGCAAATTGGCAACAGACGAGACATCAGACTACGTACAAACAGACGCAGCATGAGACAGCGGACTATCAGTGCGGGAAATTCGCGAGCTACAACCATCGTGGACAAATCTGTCTTGTGGCCCCCGTAAAAATTATCCAAGCTTTTCCGTAGTTTTGCTATTGTTTTTTTTTTTTATTTTTAGGGAAGAACGGCAGCGGAGCGTCGGAAACCAAGCACTGGCAGGACATGATATCAAAGCCAAGGCAGACCATTGTTCAATGGCATCGATTGAAGCCTGAATAAATGACGACGCAATGCATGGCTGTCCTACAAATAGCCCATCATCTACTGTTTCATAGTCACAATCTTTGCCATTGTGGAAAACGTCACATGGTGCGTGCCATCTTTGCACCTTGGAGACGCATTTAGATCGACTGAACTGCCTGCAGCTTACTGATGTGCATCTTTTCTGTTTTGTTGGGCTGCAAGTTCGCAGCCAGGCGGCGATCTATTACTCGTCGATGGATGCCGTCGCATTTTAACCAGTGCTTTTCTCGAAAATTGCATTTCTGCAACTACCAAGGAACTGCTCTTTCGCAATTTTCTTTTTCCTTTGAACTCGATTCTAACAAAAACAAATCGTGGCCAAATGTATTGGAAACAAACTAAATTCTATTGAAAAAGCGTTTAGTGTTATGAATAAAAGAATGTATATTTAAAACTTTTGAGGTATGCACAGCTTTTGATTATCATTTTAAGTCAATGTACGAGTATGATTGAATTCCGTCATTGTCCAAATTAAAATTGGAAATTCATGGACAACAGGACACAAAAGCCACACAGAGCAGAAAAATATAATCAGACTTTTAAAGCTAACTAAACCGAACCCAACCTGACCTAACCCAACCTAACCTATCCTAACACACCTATCGTTACTTATCTTAAGGGCATTGTCCAAATTAAAATTGGAAATTCATGGACAACAGGATACAAAAGCCACACAGAGCAGAAAAATATAATCAGACTTTTAAAGCTAACTAAACCGAACCTAACCTGACCTAACCCAACCTAACCTATCCTAACACACCTATCGTTACTTATCTTAAGGGCATTGTCCAAATTAAAATTGGAAATTCATGGACAAAAGGATACAAAAGCCACCCAGAGCAGAAAAATATAATCAGACTTTTAAAGCTAACTAAACCGAACCTAACCTGACCTAACCCAACCTAACCTATCCTAACACACCTATCGTTACCTATCTTAAGGGCCATCTGCGAGATATGCACGGCAAACGAGTGCAAAATCTATAAAACGTTTTCTTGAGGAATTGCACGCAAACAAGGATCACAAGTCATTGCTCAGCTCCCGAGAAAGTTCTCTCAGACGGATTTACCTCAAGCAATAACACGACTCGTCCTTTCAAATTTAAAATTATAGTAGTTCAACTCAACATAGTTGCAATAGACTCCGTCCAAAATTGACCATGAAGTCACAATTCAATGCATCCGGTCGTCGGTGATAACCCCACACAGGGCTACTTAATCAGGCACATCAGACACCAGTGACTGCACAGACACAAAAATATTAATGAATCCACGAAGATGGTTTTTCCATATTTGCTGCCTCCGTTATCCATGAAACAAAAGTGCCACATTTCAACAAACGTTCAAAGGGAAAAACTTTTGTTTCAATAACCAAGTTTAGTTTTTGCAAAGTTTCACTGTTCCCCATTTGATTGCGTGTGTGGCTGCCCCATTTGCTTTCGCATAGGCCTATGTGGATTCGTTAAACTTTTTGTGCATGCACGCTTCCCGGTGAACGATACTCGAGTCTGTTCACTATAGATTTCCATATTGATGCCTTCATTGCAGATACAACGCAGCCAGGGACCTTATTCAGTTGATGATCTTAATCCTAAGTGTAGTGGCAACTTAGTGTGCACTCTAAAAGCATGGATGGTGTTCTTTTGCAGCTTTTTAGCTTTTGGCTCTCTTATGCCAATCTGTAGATGAGCAATATACTTCCACCCCCAGGTGCCCAATGAGAAGGTAAAGTTCACACTTAAGATTAAGATCATCAACTGAATAAGGTCCCAGGATCCCTGAACGATGTATGGCGGCCTCAATAGAATCTTGATCCAACAGATGACAAAATAGGCTCCATGTTAGAACATATCGCTTGTAACAAAATGCCGGGAAAAAAAGAAAAAGAAGAAGAAACACAAAATGTAGCGAAAGAAAAAAATGTGATTGGAATTGTGAACATGTGTAAAAAACACAAAGATTTGATCTTTTTCCAATGTTGCAATTTCAATGTGTGTTTGGCGTTCCATCTTTGACAAAGAATTTGGTCAAAATATTGATGGGAAAATGACAATATAGAAATCCCATATATCTAAAAGTTCCTGACCAACTATTTGGTCAAAGACGACAGAGAGCTTTTTCTGATCGCTCAATTTCAACGCGTGTTCGGGGTTCCCAACTTGTTGCAATGAGGAAATAGCGGCTGCTGGTGCCGAAATCTGACTTTCAGGGATGATTTCGTTGTTTCGCTTTTCATTTTTCCATAATTAAAGATAACCAAACCTGACCTGACTCCTGTCCTTCTCTGTCTGTTGCTTGTTGTCACTGCCTATTGCTTTGTTGTGAACCTACTGCTTGATACCCGCCAAAAGAAGGACGTCTCCGAAGGTTGCGTATCCAGTGCTGCTGATTGTAATGTTTAACAGAAAATGATGTTCCCCATACGGACTTGGCTTAAGAGTGGTGATCAGTGTGGGAGGTATGCACCTGAAACAAATCGCTGACTTGACGAGATCGTAGGACGACTAAGTGCCAGTATACGTATAAAATTGCAGCAAAAAACCCCCAACAGGAGAGACCCGGAGTTTTCAACGAGTTTATTCATCCAGATTATGTCTATCTTGGCGGAATCTGCGACGTGTGTGCGGCGGAATTAATGTGTTCATACATGTGTTTTTCCCATTTTACAGTTGCCTCCGAAACCATTTTTTTCTTTCTTTTTACTCTTGATGCAGGCGGCAGAAATTAAAGTAGATTTCATCAGAGATTTCTGGAGCTGTCAGATTTTAACCTCGGTGACAAAAGAGGATATTTAATTTTTCCAGCAAAGAGTTTTTGTTAAAGTTTTGAACAGTCGCAATTTTTCATTGTTTTAATAAATATAAAATACATTAATTCCACCGCCACTATACACCCAGTAAGTACAACACATTTGGAGAAGATGCCCCATTGCAGCAGGTACATCAAGAATTCGGTGCAAAAAGAACACAGCACAAGAATAGCTCCTTGTGCAGAAACATCAAACATGTCTCACTTGGCACCGACTGCAAGAAAATGCCGGTACAACGATGTGTCCCCTTGACGCCGCAAAATAGAAAAAGTCATTGCCCATGCCCCAGGAAAGCATGGCTTGTCAAAGTGAAGCTGCATGTGGTGAGTTGCCTACTTTCAACTTTTTTTCTTTGTTTTGTCAATTTCACATTGTAAAAAAACTGACAAGAATTAATATTATTGCCCAGATCGTTCGTCCTCACAATGAAACAGAGTGAAGCCAGCTCTTACACGTGCTTCGTGTGAGGCGTAGAAAAGTGGAATACCATAACCGTGGACGCGAAAGAGCCATAGGTACTGTTCGTATTCGTACACCAGGAAAAAGTATCGTCCGGCGGTTGTGATGCTACGAGATTTCAAAAAGTCACAATAAAGAGAGTTCGTGCTCAAGTAAGAAATAAATAGAATTGATGTCACTGTCAAGCAATTAACTGACGGCGAAAAAGTGAGGACATGATTGGTTGTCGGCAACACTTTTTGACGCTAAACGTTTTCAAGAAATCTCAATCAAGTGAGGTCGTGTCCAATCAATATTTCAAAACAAATAACTTGCGACGAAAACATCAGAACAGGATTGCCCATTGACCAACCGTTGCGTGACACTCAGACTTTTCAAAAAGTTACAATAAAATTGTGCTCCACCAAGAAATAAATTGAGTTATTGCAATCTCGAACTCACTGTGAACTCTCACGACACGGAAACGACAGGCGACGAAAATGTGAGTAAAACTGTCTATCGAGGCGCCATGTTGCATGACTGTAAACCTAAGGGGCGGATGGCCTAGACGATCGAAGATCTCCTTGAAGGAAATGAAGAAGATGGAAGTTTTTTTTGCTTTGGTGCTGTACGAATAATTCCTCGTTGACTGACAGATCACAAAAGTTGGAACATGACAGATGAGATGAACAAGACTGTGGTTGGAATGGATGACACCAGAAATTGCAAAAACCTCCCCCCCCCAGAACTTAACTTTTGTTTTCCCACCGTCGAATGCCCATTGTCCAGCTATTTATCTCCCAATTGGTGACGTGGATGGTGAATATGTTCTGAAAACCTGTTGATCTGCGGTATTTTTAAGTGGTCTTGATTGTGCCCATTGCCCAAGGCTGAAATATTAACATGAGAGAACAAAGCCCTCACTCCTCAGATCATAGCTCGTGCAAAAATCCACTGATGATTCTCATCTACTCATCCACTCAAAGAAAACGTTTGATCGTCAAGAAAAAGTTTCGTTTGATCTTCATCCTCGAAGGAGAATAGTTCCGAAATCTTAAGAATGAGTACATTTCAAGTTTTTTTCTCTCTCGAAATCCGACAAGAAATATATGCATCTGCACGGATGATAACCTCTCAATATGAGCCCTGACCCCATAATACGAAACGAAATGCATTTGAATGCTCATTGTTAAGTTTTCGGAACAATGACAAGTGCGACTCTAGAAAGTAGAGTCTAAAACCTCACTGAAAACCCACCATTTGAGGCTCAATCATGACCCTTCCAAACTCTATTCGACAGGAAATTAGGGCACTTAAATAAGTCTACTCCAAAACCTGACAATCTCAAATATTGCTCTCAAAATCTTACTGGTTCAAATCTCACTGATGCGAAACACTTCTGCCCAGAATATTGATTTTTTGCTCCTCATCAAAATACTGAAAACAGAAAAGCTGAAATCTCGCAGCTTCCTGAGTTAAAAATTCGATGCCTTCAAGGACACCCTTCTCCACTCTTGATTTGTCTGAGCAAGTTTGTTATAGTTTGATTCACGATTCTCTGGACGGATACAATTTTATGGACAATTTTTACATGGTATCTCGAATTTTTTTTTCTTTTGAGAAATCAGAAATTCCATGGGACAACGTCGTTTGTCAAAATTCAGAAACCTCACTTATTCACACCAGGTGTGTGATTAATAACACGAAACAAACTTTCCTGACAATGTTTGAAAAATGACACTGAACATGCCCTGAAAGATATGCAAATGAACTTTTTGCGCTGGGGAATCGGAAAATTCTCGACCAAAAACGTAACCTGCTCGGAAAATCAACAAATGAATTATTGCCTCCCAACCGGAAAATCCTTTATCAAACCATGCACAAATCAAATTGTAAATGGCGGCTGTGGCCAATACTCACCTCCCAATGGAGTGATGAAAAACTGATGAAAACTGATGAAAATGAAAATGACGGTAGGTACAATAAAGTGGATGGATTACAAGCACAACAGTATACACACGATAAGGACGAACTGAATGAGGAGGAACCTGTCTGCAGCCAAGTTGTCAAAAGAGAGCGATTCACTGATCCGCCAAAGCTTTTTATATAACCTCACCTCGAGTTATCAGACGAAATTCACCTCATTTTTTCATCCAATGAGAAGCTGCCGCTGGTCGAATGTTGACCAGGGGTTTTCAAAGAATGTGGAATGTGATTCCGACAAACGTTT
Source organism: Sinentomon sp. SZTP_YWyxl (assembly GCA_030068105.1). Lineage (NCBI taxonomy): Eukaryota > Metazoa > Arthropoda > Protura > Sinentomata > Sinentomidae > Sinentomon > Sinentomon sp. SZTP_YWyxl. Next base: position 11,566 of record JASGXE010017715.1, read on the forward strand.
CCAAAATTCAGACCAAAAACAAATGATCAGGGATTGCAAAGTAATATCGTCACGAACAGGTATATTGTTCGAGACTGAAATTACAAATTTCGAACTCACTCTGAACTCTCACTACGGAAACGACAGGCGACGAAAATGTGAGTAAAACTGTCTATCGACCAGCCCTTGCGACATTATCAGTTTGGAAAAGTATCAATTGCTATGCTCAACTACGAAATAAATTGAATCGAAATCTCGAACGAAGCAAATAGCTGGCAACGAAAAAGTGAGAGAAAAGTGTCAAACAAAGTGAGTTTATTGCGCTCAATTATAGAGAAATAAATTGTGTTCAAATGTTATGCAAATTCCTGTCGTCGAAAATGTGAGAATATGAATGCCTTTCGACCATCCGTTGTGACGTTAAGATTTTTCAAAAACTTTCAATCATCCTCAACTGAGAAATAAATAAAATTGAATTGAAATCTCTAACGAAGCAAATCGCTGGTAACGAAAAACTGAGAAAAAAGTGTCAAACAAAGTGAGTTTATTGCGCTCAGTTATAGAGAAATAAATTGTGTTCAAATATTATGCAAATTCCTGGCGTCGAAAATGTGAGAATATGAATGCCTTTCTGAATCGTTATGACGTTAAGATTTTCCATTATGACGTTAAGATTTTTCAAAAAGTTTCAATCATCCTCAACTGAGAAATAAATAAAATTGAATTGAAATCTCGAACGAAGCAAATCGCTGGCAACGAAAAAGTGAGAAAAAAGTGTCAAACAAAGTGATTTTATTGCGCTCAGTTATAGAGAAATAAATTGTGTTCAAATATTAGGCAAATTCGTGGCGTCGAAAATGTGAGAATATGAATGCCTTTCGACCATCCGTTATGACGTTAAGATTTTTCAAAAAGTTTCAATCATCCTCAACTGAGAAATAAATTGAATTGAAATCTCGAACGAAGCAAATAGCGGGCGAGGAAAAAGTGAGAAAAAGTCACAAACAAGTTGAGTTTGTGCTCAATTGAGAAACAAATTGTGTTGAAATGACATGTAAATTCCTGTCGTCGAAAATGTGAGAAATATGAATGCCTATCGACCATCCGTTGTGAAGTAAGATTTTTTAAAATTTTGAAGAAATAAATAAAATTTATAAAAAATAAATAAAAAAAATAAAAATAAAATAAAATAAAAAAATAAAAATCAAAAAAATAAAATAAAAATAAAATGAAATGAAAAAAAAATAAATAAACATTTTTGAAGAAATAAATAAAATTGAATTGAAATCTCGAACGAAGCAAATAGGGGGCGACTAAAAAGTGAGAATATGATAGCCGATCGGCCATTGTCGTGGTGAGACTGCCATAAATTTCCAATAGACAAATACGTGAATAACACGTGGAAAACTCGCTGGTGTCACAAGTGCAAATGTGGTGTCACAAGCATAGTTTATTACACGTTCCGGTCTCGTGTATAACACGTGTTTCGAGGTGCGGTGCTGAAAAATCGTCATTTACCCAAACACGTCGCCTATAATGCTTCCCTTCTCACTTCTTCCTCTGTTCTTTCTCTCCAACACACTTTCGATCACTTCAACCCGACATCACCGGACTCAAAATCCATCATATCGCACTTGGACTTCCAAATTTGTTGGGATGTTTTTTTTTTCTTGATTTCAAAACTCCCGTTTATGCGAACCGTATAGGTCGTCGCAGGGGGAAGAGAGGAAAACCCGGCCCGTGAGGACCAGATAAATAAAACCCCTCCTTACAGCCCATTAGAGCTGCAGCCTGCATACCAAATAAAGAGAGGATGTGGAAGGAAGTCTTCTGGGAAAACCTTTTTCCACATCCTCTCATCTAACCTTTACCACATCCTCTCATCTGGCTTCTGCCACATGCCAGCGGCATGTGGCAGACAACCCACCGAGGGGCGGAGGAGAATGAAAATTTGAGTGAGCAAATTACGTAGGAGACAGAGTCTCAACCATCAAATCCTGAAATAATAAGAAATCAAATAGTCCATGAACAAAAAAAAAAGACAAGAATCTTTCAAAGAGAGAGAGAGAGAGATCACAAGATAAAAAAAAGATGCAGGGTGTAAAAGGACTAGTCAGGAAGAGAGGATTAAGGTGAATGAGGAAGCCACTGCCGTAGCCATTTGTTGGAATCATCTCTTGTGAATTTCTGCAAGACGTTTTCAGAAAACAGGAATAAGCGAATTCCAACAAACACGATGCAGTTACTGCGCACAGATTATAATGCAGAGTTTTTTCGTAATCTGACCGTTTTCAATTCTGGAACATTTTGGCAGAAAACTACACGATAATTCACAGTGTTCACCGCCACGGAAATTGCACGAATTTCAAACGTGAATTTTCCACGTGTATTTTTGATTGATTTTGATTGATTGATTGATTGATTGAATGACTGTATTTTGAAGGGGTTTCCACACTATCATACATAACAATAACACTTTTGCACAAAAGAAAACAATAAGAAACGTCAAAAAACGGGAAAAACCGGAAAAACAGGCACGAGAAATGGGGCAGACAAACTACAAAGACGAGAGCAAGACCAAATGTGTTTACCTTTCATGACATGTTGCTGAGAGACATAAATTTCTGGGTTTATGGAGCAATTCGAATATTTTGAAATCCGAAGAATTAATTTTGAAACTCCTGTGGAGAAAACAGAACATCTGCCCTAAAACTTTCAAGTCCAATCAAATTTGGCCAGAAACTCAATTTATAACAAGGACAGCAACCTGCGCCTTAGAATTGATGTACTTAAAGGTTGAGACAGCACAGAGGCTGGGAGTGAATTCCAGTCCGCTATTGCTCGGGACACAAATGAAAACTTCCCTATATCTCTCTTAAATGCTAACGGCTTTATCTTATAAGGATGGTCATGGCGACTGTAAAAAGATGGAGGCGTAATCAAGGAAAACAAATTTCCCCACCCTCCGGAGTTGCCAAGGATTCGATAAAGACACAAAATGCGGTGGACCTTTCTTCTCTCAGCAAGCTTAGGCCAACCGAGCTGAGCAATCATTGCGGTGACGCTGCTCCGTTTGCGGTAGTCCCCTACAACAAAGCGAGCAGCGCGCCTTTGAACACGTTCCAAAGAATCACAATGGGAAGTGAGATGAGGATCCCAAGATGTTGATGCATACTCAAGAATTGGTCTGACCAAAGTAAAGTAGGCAAGCTCGCGAAGTTTCTTTGGACATTTTCTAAAATTCCGTTTTGCAAAATAAAGTGAACCATTGGCTTTTTTCGAAACAGCTGCAACCTGACGGGACCAATCAAGTTTACAATTAAAAACAACTCCCAAATATGATGCGTCAGTTTGTGGGATAAGATTTTGTCCATCCAGAACGTATGTAAAATTGTTTGCTATGCTCCGCCCTCTGCAAAAATGAATAACTGAACATTTAGATGGATTCAGTTTCATGGAAGAGGTCGCGCACCAATCGGATATTGCTGCCAAATCAGCTTGTAAAGCCTGAGAATCCAAAGGACTGGCGATTTTCCTATAGATTAAGCAATCGTCAGCAAATAATTTTATTTTGGATCGCATTGCACCAACAATGTCATTAATGAAAATCAAGAATAGTTGAGGACCCAAAATACTTCCTTGTGGGACACCAGAAGTAATAGGCAAGGGTTTCGAGAAAATATCATCAATTTTTACAACCTGCGTCCGCTCAGACAGGTAGCCTTTCAACCAACTGAGAGTAACTTTATCTAGGCCCATGAAGGCTAATTTCTTCAGAAGTATGGAATGGCTTACAAGGTCAAATGCCTTACAAAAATCAATCAAAACTGCGTCAACTTTTGATCCTTGGTCTAGCAGCATGGCTATTTCTTGGCTAAAAGCGGCTAGTTGCATTTCACAAGAATAACCAGGACGAAAACCATGCTGCGCTTCATTTAAAATGGAGTTAATGATTTAAATTTTAAATGCGCTTCATTTTTAAATTTTTATTTCCACCTCTTTGCGACACGTGTTTGAAACGTGAAAATGTGGAAAATTCTTGTCCACGTGAGTGACACGTGAGTTGAAAATTGCTGCAGTGTTATACACGTATTTGTCTACCTGGGAATTAGTTGAGCAAAGGAAGATATTGTACCCATCATGAATTTTCACAAAATGAACACATTCACAAATCAACAAATTTTCTAGACAATCGGAAAGTTCGAGAATGTCATCAACACAGAGGCTTCACAAGAATATGAATGAGGTATCAAATATTGTTGATGATCGATGAAATTTAAAGCATAAGTGGCTCACCCATAGGCATTCGCATAACCAAGTGTGCTGATTCCTTGGCGTTGAGAAGAAGAAGATGCGGCAGCTGTCTTGTTAATCCGAACCAATGAAATGGATCACGAGATACCTGTCCACAAAGGCAAACCAGTCGTTCTGTAAATTTTGCTTGAATTGCTTCAAGCGATTTCATTTTATGAGAAAAAGTTCATCGAAGAATTTTTCCATTTATGCACGGAAAAATTGGACAACCCGGCACGCATTCTTGGTTTTCTCTTTTTCTTGTTTTTTTCTGTCCTGGCCTCCTTTACAAAAGAAAGCCACTTCTGAATATACGACAGCGCTAGGTTCGGCCAGCTGATGTTATCGGTGAATGACCTCGGAAAATATGTTGCGCGGTGCAAAAGCTTTGAAAAGCAAATCTTTTGAAAATTCTGAAAGAAAATGGATTTCAGCCTGATTCGTGCAAAGAAACAAAAATCAGCTCTTTTCAAAATGGATGGGGATGTGCGCGCGCTGTGCACATTTTTCCCCAATCCACTTTCGCACGCACATTTTTTCCCAATCCACTTCCGCATGCGCGTCTCTGATTGGCTGTTGGGAATTCCAGCCAATTTCAACATCCAATTTTCAAAACCTAACTTAACCAAACCAAACCTGACCTAACCTAACCTAACCTGACCTAACCTTACCCTATTGCGACCCCAGAAAGAGTTGCGAAGCGGTGGCAAACACGCCAAATGGCAAAAAGCGGTGGTAAGGCAAAAATGCGAAAATTGATGACGTCACAAATTGAGACGACGTGATTGGCTGTTGCGATGCTGCTGTCCGCGGAAGTGGATTGGAAAAAAAAATTATGCCTTTCGCACGCAGGAGCTCGCATCAGCCAATCCCGTCGTCTAAATTTTATGACGTCATCAATTTTTGCATAATGCTTTGCCATCGATTTTTGCCATTTGCCGCCGATCTATCTTCGGTCGCAATAGGGTTAGGTCAGGTTTGGTTGTTAGGTTTAGAAAATTTTATGTTAATTGGCTGGAATTCCAACAACGAATCAAAAACGCGCTTTCGGAAGTGGATTGGGAAAAAATATGCGTGCCCTGTGCGAATCGATTAATTCTAATTCCAAACAAATCACCAGAATTTTTACTGAAATATAAAAGATTTTTGTGAATTTGGATTCCTGAAGGCGTATTTTCGAAACCTACCGAAATCGTAGGTTGCACTGACGTCATTGCAACAAAAACCTCATACACTACTGACAAAAAAATTTAAAGCTATTTCAACCTGACCTAACCTGTCCTAACCCATCTTGACCCACTCTGGATTTCCGCTCATCGCCTGGTGTCCCCCCAGCAACAAAAATGCAAAAAGTCCCCCAGACGCAAAAATCTAGCGATTTTCTGCAGCAGCCGAGTGGTCTGAAGCGTCGTGCTGCAAATGCAAGGATGGCAGATTCAAATCGTGACGAAATTTTTTTTTTTTTTGAAAAAATGCCGAACTCGTTTTTTCACCGGTGGGTTGACGCCACGCAGTGGGTTGACACCAGGCAGAGTTGGTTTGGTTGAGCAAGGTTTGTTTAGGTGGCGTTTGGTTGGGATAGGTTTGGATAGGTTTTAGGTCAGCATGTCACAAAGGCAATCATCAATAGAGAACAGAAGAGTACTCAGAAAACAGCAAAGTTCATCAAGCTTGATTCGTACTCTAATCCGAATCCTAAAGCTGGATTCCGATTAGAGAAATCTGGCAGAAACCAAAATTTTTGAAATTTTCGAAATATTTGAAATTTTTGGTTGGGTTTTAGAGTTGAGGATTCGAGAACTCGGATTCATGGAATTGAGAATCCACAAAAAAATCAAAAATTTGGCACTTGGCAGTCATCACAAAAAAATCGCGGAAGAAGAAAAAATCTCGAATGCGCCATTCTCGGCAGACATTTACACGAAACAAGATGGTCGCCGCCGAACGTGAATTTTCTTGTGTGTTGTCTCAGTCTGACGGGAAATTTTGTGGAGTTTCATTGTTGTCTTTGGATTTTTATGGAGTGGGCAATTTTCGGCGGCATATCAAGATTCAAGATGACCAACCGCTTACACACGAAAACTGAAAACGTGGCTTGTTTACAAACAAGCATTTTAACTTTAACTGATATCCTGAGTGCTCCATTTACCGTGGATTCCTTTGCTGAATTCTGCATCGTGCAGGAGAATTGCTATTTGCAACCAAATTCGACTGCTGCCTTGCCTCCAGCTGGTTCACAAACAACCTCTCCCTTGTCCTACCTATCAGTCCTTCAGATGAACTGCCGCAGCATTCGCAACAAATCGAACGAGCTCACTACTCTGCTTGAAATGCATGATCCTGATATCCTGATTCTCACAGAAATTTGGCTTGATGATAGCATTGGTACCCATGAATTCCTTCCATCTTATTTCACTGTGTATCGCAGGGACCGTTGCAGATTCGGCGGTGGTGTCTTAGTAGGTATACGGTGCTCACTGAGTTCTTCCCTCGTGTTTTCCAGCTCTACACATGAATTTCTTATATGTTCTCTTTCCCTCAAGTCGTTAGGTAACGAACCATTCTACATTTTTATTTTTTTTTACTGCCCCCCCAGTTCGTACTCACAAAACGCCAAATCCATGGCAGTGAAGGAGAAAAGGCAAAGCGCAAGTCGAATGTTTGGCCAGCAAAACGACCCCGTCACAGGAAAACCAAAAACGTTTGGACAACAAAATGACCTCGTCGCAGACAAAAACAAGAATGGGAGTGAGAATAGAAGAATAGGTAGCCACCAAGCCAAGCAAGAATTGATGAAAAACGAACCCAAGTGGAGTAGTTGAGCAGCAGGAAATTCAGTCTCAAAATTGACCACAGATGACGGCAACAGCCAGTTGGCAATCGATGAGATGTAATAGGAAATGAAGTTAGTTGGAGTATGTATGGTCCATTTTCCCTAGGCAAAATTCACATGCCATGAACATTGGAAAAGGAAAGAAAAGAATAGAATTCATAAGGTAGGCTGCTAAAAATCATGAACCAACGTACACATATCTACAATGGGGTGGAAGAAAAACACACCTGCCTAACCCTATGATAGCTGCCTTGGGGAAAATGGAGATTTCACAGTACAGATCAAAAAATGTTCAATAAAAGTGGAGAAAAAAAAAGAAAAAAAGAAAACAATCTAGCAATAAATTTCAAAAGATTACCTATCTGGGCAGATACCTAATGGGACACAAACTGACTCGGAATTACCACCAGCCAGGTCACACCACCTTGTCCCCCCTCAGTACCCCTCTGTTTCAAGGTGAAATCGCACTGAACCGAGGAACTCAGCAGTGAGGCCAAGCCAGTGGCAACCCTGCTATTTGTGAACACAACTGGAGGAGAAATTGGGAGAAAAACACACCTGCCTAACCCTATGATAGCTGCCTTGGGGAAAATGGAGATTTCACAGTACAGATCAAAAAATGTTCAATAAAAGTGGAGAAAAAAAAAAGAAAAAAAAAGAAAACAGATCCAGCAATGAATTTCAAAAGATTACCTATCTGGGCAGATACCTAATGGGACACAAACTGACTCGGAATTACCACCAGCCAGGTCACACCACCTTGTCCCCCCTCAGTACCCCTCTGTTTCAAGGTGAAATCGCACTGAACCGAGGAACTCAGCAATGAGGCCAAGCCAGTGGCAACCCTGCTATTTGTGAACACAACTGGAGGAGAAATTGGGAGGAGGAAAAGGAAATGCAATTGAAACTGACATTTTAGATGTAACGTTTTGATAGATGGCACCTAGGCCCAAAAGGCGAACGCTTAGTTTACTGACGATAGAGTGGTCAGGAGTCTGGGCTTTATTGCAGTGACAAATGCGTCATGTGATAAATTCATCAAATCAGTTGGAATCTTCAGACGATTCCATAAAAAGGTGCAGCGGTTCAGAAAAGAAAATCTGTCAACATTTTTGAGAAGTAGAGGTGGAGTAAAAGATACCAGGTCACCGGCTCTGGTAGATCCAATGTTTGGTGAAAGGATATTACCAAGGTCAGCCCAGCCACCCTCACGAAGGACACATTTCCTAAAGATGGATATGCCATGAAGTTGCCTCCGCATAGCAAGGGTATCCCATCCAAGCTCATCCCTAAGAAGAGATACACTGCTGTTGAAGGTGAAATTGCCAGACACAAATCTCACTGCTCTACGTTGAACAGCCTCGATAGCATTGATATGGCACTGCAGATGGGGGTCCCAGGTAGTGGTAGAATATTCCAGAACAGAGCGTGTCCGCTCTGTTCGTTTCTGGTCGAGAAATAGAGTATCAATTTGACTCTTTGAGAAGCATGGGAATAGTGCCTGATGAGGAACTTCAATTGATCAGATGCTCGTTTGACAATTTGTGCAATATGTGGACCCCAGTTAAGAGTCGAGTTGAAGAGTACACCAAGATATTTAATATTATCTGGACGTGAAAGGATTGCTGAGTCGATATGATAATCAAATATTATTGGATGATTGGATGTAGTAAAGGACATCACAAACGTCTTAGCAGTATTGACACTCATGGAATTAGCTGCACACCAATTAGAAATGCTGTTGAGGTCATGCTGGAGGTCCACAGAGTCATTTGGGGATTTTATGACCCTATAAAGTACAATGTCGTCGGCGAACAATCTGACATTACAAGTGATATTTGCTGGCAGGTCATTCATATAGATGAGAAAGAGAAGCGGGCCACAGACTGATCCCTGTGGTATGCCACTCGTCAATGGAAGGGATTCGGACAATGCATTGCTGATGAGAACTTGAAAGTTTCTGTCAGAGATGAAGTTGGAGAGCCACATGAATAAGTTTTCAGGTATCTGTAGATGAGCAAGCTTAGATAAAAGGGTTGGGATAGCCACTTTGTCAAAAGCCTTCACCAAATCAATGAAAATAACATCGATTTGTAAGGACTTACCTAGTGCAGTGGAAATGTCATTTACAAATCCAGTCAACTGAGATTCGCAGGAAAACTTGGCATGGAAACCATGTTGGTGGGAAGAGAAAAATTTTTGACTTTCGAGAAGTTTATTTTTTTTTTTTTTTCTGCTTTTTTAATAGTTTTCTCACAATGTGACAACCAACAACATTTTCAAAAATAGAAAACAGAAACAAGAACAGAATCAAAAGTCAACCAACCTCATGACAAATGCCATTCCCATCTCATCCAGTGGTCCCAAAATTTAATATTTCCTCAGTTGAGAACAGTCCGTGATGATGGAATGATGCGCAAAGTACGAGCATCAACAGTTGAAATAAACAAGCAACACTCCTAGCATAATGAGAGTCGGCCATTGGAATGAATGAAGGCCATTACCATTAGAACATGCAAAATGAATGAAGGCCATTGGAACAGGCATAGGTACAATATTTCCTAGATGAAAGGGAATAGGCATTCGCCATTTGGTAATGGTTATGCCAATCAAGAAAAGAAAAATGCATTAAGTGATGGCTAGAAAGACTAAGCTCACAGAAGCCTGATGGCTCCCGTAACTAAATATCAACGATTGAGGGGGAGATATCTGCCTACTGATGGCAACTTAGAGGTTTGAATAATGCGTTTTACCTAGTAAAATGGGATATTTTGCACAAAGTTTTGCACTTTTGGGAATCAAACCTTTGGCATGATTGATCACTTTTGGCAATGGTGAAAGACACCATATTCTCAACCAGTAAATAATGTTATATTATAAAGATGGCCTGCAACAATTTTCTCCATAAGTTTGGCTGAAGAACTGATCAGGCTAATAGGTCGAAAGCAGTTAGTAGAGAGTGGCAGGCCACCTTTTGGTAGGGGCCTAACGACACTCAACTTCCAGTCCGAGGGGATGACATTATGGACAAGGGACAAGGAGAAGAGCACAAAAAGAAACTTCTTCAGAATGTCACAGTGGTTCTTCAGAAATGCCATAGGAATGGAATCAATGGTAAGGAATGTCGAGTTGTTGGATGATTTGATGGCTCTCTCTACAGTTTCAATGGAGATTAGGTCAGCATCCCTCAGAAAGTGTGAAATGGGGAAATGAGATGCTGGTGAAGTGGAAACCGGGTTTAGATAGCTTTGAAGGGCCAGGGCAAATGTGGTACCGGGGTTTGGAGGATTGTCGGAATTGTCATTGAGGCGCTGACACAAGGCTGATAAGTGCGGTGCCTTACTGGATGTCTTACTGTGATGGAATTTCCAGAACTGCTTGGAAGAGATAATGTCACCGACTGCAAGTTTTTGAACAAAACGGGCCTCCACATGGCAAAGTTTGGATTGATAAGCCTTTAGGGCCTGGGCATATTGTGGAAAAAGGTTGTGATTGGCTGAACAAGAATGGAAAAGGTTCAGCATGGTGAGGTAGAGTTGACGGAGATCAGGGCTAAACCACACTGGGAAAGATAATCCACCAATTTTAAGTGGACGCCTCTTTGGAACGAAGTGGTCAATGGCAAATGAACATACAGTCTTAAATTCGGTCCAAAGGTGGTCAACAGTTGGTTCACTAACTTCGGTGTCGCAAAAGTCAAGGATGGCAAAGTTAAGAAATCTGTCAACGATAGCTTTATCATATTTGTCAAAGTTATATGTAAATCCAGGGAAGTCATTTGGGACAGATGGAAGTGGGGGAGGTGAGCAGCTATCAACCATGAAGCAGGCACTGATCATAAGATGATCACTCATGCCAATGATGGGTTTTATTGATTTTAGACTTGATCTTGGGCAATGAAAAATAAGATCGATTGCCGTCCCTACACAAGGGAAAGCCAAATTTGCAGGTCGAGTTACAAAGTCAACTGTTTGCTGGAGGGAGAACCTGTCACATAAACGTTGCAGACCCTCGGGGTAAACAGGATTAAAGGGGGATGGTAGAACATTGAAATTAAAGTCACCCAGAACGAAAATAGGCGAGTGCCGACCTAAAGGGTTGGACTGAAATCTTGGTGTAACAGCATCAAGAAATTCAGAGTACATTGCAGAGAAACAGTTTGGGCTCAGGTTTGGAGGACGATACAGCAACATGATAAAGGTTGATGGGAAGGAGAACTGCAACTCTACAACAATCAATTCAAATGTCATGCTGCACCAAAGAAGTTTGGGCTGTAGGGAACCCTTCACACCAAGAAGGACTCCTCCACCAGACCTTGAACGATCTCTTCGAAACACAACATAATCTTGAGGGAGTATGTCATTTTCCATACAAGAAGCATCGAGCCATGATTCTGTGACAGCAATACAGTCAGCACTGACAGAGTCAAGAATGGGCCTAAGTGCATACCGCTTGGGAAGAAGGCTACGTGCATTGAAAAGCAAAAAGGAGAGATTGAATGTGATGCTGAGCTGAGTGGGTAGATCTAGACCCACTTGCAAGTTGCTGTGAGGGACAATTACTGGAGAAGTGTCTTTACCAGAGCTGGATGAAGGCCCACTCTCAACGATGTGGCAGGTCGATTTTTTCACTTTGAAACCTGCAGCACCACCACTGTCCAAGGGGATGTCAATTTGAGAGATGCCAGACAGCGTGCAATATGGCAGCAAAATTAATGGCCTAAAAAAGAATTGATCGAGCGAACAAGCTGAGAAGCAACAACTTGTGCACCATCTTCTGAGTAAGACAACCCATCAGCAGAGATTGCAGAAAATTGGGTGGGACGGAGGTCCAGAAAGTTAACATTTACCAGATTCCGGGTGAGGGATGACAATGAATCATTCAGCCTTGCAATTTTGTTGGAGATGAATGGTTCAAGGGGTCTATGTGGGATCGAGCATATGTTCATTGAAAAAATCAATCCGGGATACGTATTTACCACAGTAGCATTTAAATCACCGATCAACCTGGAGAAAGATAGCACAATATCAGGAACTGAAGAGTGAGTGATGTCAACTTCATCCATCACAAGGTTCAGCAAGAGATTGTTGCAGTTTCCCAAACCTTTCAAACATCTCCGAAAAATGGGATAAACGCCGTTTAAACTCAGTCCACTCTTCCATCGGGTGAATCTCGGACAAGGTTCTGCGACATCAAAAAATGGATACATCCTTTTCAAATTTGAGTTACCTATGGAAACGACTGCGTGATTCGACCCAGTGCACCCACTCGCAGACAATGATGGCACATCAGCCGGTGAAGCACATTCGTTTGGGCCAGGAGGAAGAGATCCAATTGTGGAGCTATTCACTGGGGCTCTGCCAGTGCCACGACAAGCACTCGAAGTGTTGCAATCTTTCTCAACCGATTTAGGGCAAGGCTATGGCGGTTTGGACTTGATTTCCAAAAGTTCAGCTTTCAGTTTACAGACTTCTTCCCTGAGTGAAGCAACCTCGACCAAAAGAGTGCATTGTTTACAGGAGAATGGTTGACTTTCCGCATCATGAAGGGAACCAGATAAACCTGATGACGCGAAGCTTACCCAGTCGGAGCAAAGGTCGCATTGAACGAATTCAGTCACAGGATTGGCCTGAGGCCTCTTCCTTTTATTGGCGGTGGAACAGGATCGAGTTACAGGGATCCTAGAAGGGGTTGAGCCAGGATTCAGTTCAACATCCCCACAGCAGACCAAAAGCAACTGAACAAGGCAGAAAGGCAGGTGAAACGTCAGGAAGGCAGAGAACTTGTTCAATGAAAAGAAACGGATGAATGTTTTGGGGCTCAAGAAAACTTCTGGTGGAACACCCGAAAAACGTTTTTTGGCACGGAAAACAGGCTTGGGGACACCAAGATCCATTGAAAAGTGGCTCAGAGCGGGATCACGATTCACAGCGACAACCAAAAACACAAGAAACACACACGAAACAACGAAACTTGATGCGGCGGCCATTTTGATTTCCGAACGAGCGAAGGCAGTCCCTTTTCGAACCTGACAGGTCGGCGGCTCGGAAAGGAATGACATTGTGGGTGGGTATCGTCCACCAGATTCCTCTCCTGGGATATTTCATGAACTGACCACTCAGTTGGTCAACCTCAATCTGTTTAACGATTTGACGACTCCCTTGCTTATTTCTGGTGATTTCAATCTTCCTGATTTGAATTGGGAAAATCTTTCCCCTTCACCAAATTGCTGTTATGGTCTCTCTGTCAACCGAGCTGCTTCCGAATTCTGCCTTGACTTCGGCCTCGATCAATTGGTCAAGGTTCCCACTCGTCCTGCTTCTAACTCCATCTTGGATATTTTTCTCATGCGGCCTACCCACTTTTCTAACGTCTCTGTCGAAACAGGTTTGAGTGATCACTTGGCTGTTCTGCTCACCTTACGCTTGTCAGTTCCACCTTGTGATTTTGAGCCATCTGTCTTGATCAGAGATTTCTCACGAATGGACAGTGTTGGGTTTTCTGGCTTCCTGCTGGGATCATTTCTCTCTTTTCGGGACAGATATTTGACATCACCCATCAATACACTTTGGTGTGATTTCGAGTCCATAGTTCACCATGGTATCAGTCAGTTTGTGCCTGCAAGTCTCAGTAGGCCCAGAACCAAGTCCTCATCCTTCAGTTATCCCCCACACATTCGCCACCTTTCCCGTCAGTGCAGAAAATACTACAAATTTCGGCACTACTCTGAATTCTGCTCCAGAATCTACGATTCCCTCTGTTCTGACCTTGCAGCTGCAAAACTGCGCCATGAAAATAACCTCCTTTCTAGTCTTTCTCTCAGGCCAGGCGCAATCAACTCTAGCTCCCATGGTACCTTGCAAAATGCCTGGAAACAGGTAAATAAAAGGTATCGTGGTTCAGTTTGTATCCCGCCTTTAAATCTCCATGATGGTCTGGCCAGCTCACCGGCTGAAAAAGCTGAAGCATTTGCTCAGCACTTTGCTTCTACTTATTCTGTTGCCACTTTAGATAGTTCTGACCTTCCAGCTGCTTCCATTTCTCCAATGCCGTATCCTTCTTTCTCTCAATTACATTTTCCTCAATATCGTCTGCAATTCGGAAATCAAAATCTTCCTCTTCTGGTCCTGATGGGATTCCGGGGTCTCTTTTGAAATCTTTTCCACTAGAATTTGCAGCCTATCTGTTTCTTATTTTCAACAAGTCCCTTGCTTGTGGCAAACTACCTGATCCATGGAAGGCAGGAAGAATTGTGCCTCTGCTCAAAAAAGGCGATCCTTCACTTCCAGCTAATTACCGTCCTATCAGTCTCACTTCTTGTGTATGCAAGCTCATGGAAAAGCTAGTCTCGGACTACATCAGAGAGTTTCTTCATGCCACTAATTCCATCTCTCCTTGTCAGTTTGGCTTTCGTCCTGGCTGGTCTTGTGAACTTGCTCTTGCCAAGTTTACTCACATCGTCGCATCATCCATTGACAAAGGAACTGATATTGATGCACTTTTCCTGGACTTCAAAACTGCCTTCGATGTTGTTCCACACAGGGCTCTAATGTTCAAATTGCAGTCTTTGGGCCTCTCTGCTTCTATCATCTCTTGGATTGATTCTTTTCTGAGCAACCGAACACAGTCTGTTTCTCTTGGTGGTGCAAATTCATCACCTTTTCCAGTAACATCAGGTGTACCTCAAGGTAGTGTGTTAGGCCCTCTTCTCTTTCTTATTTTCATCAATGACCTTCCTGATGTCATATCTTCTTCGAATATCATGCTATTTGCTGATGACTGTGTTCTCTACAAGACCATTCAATCTCAATCTGATGTAAACTCACTGCAGGATGATCTTGCTTCCCTTGACTCTTGGAGCCTGCGGTGGGGCCTTGCGCTAAATGCATTAAAGTGTGTCCACATCCGGTTCTCGACTAAGCTTCATCCCCTTCAATCCTCTTATATCCTTCCTTCTTCGGCCGCTGTCTTGACCACCTCAACATCCTGCAAATATCTTGGTGTAACACTGACATCCGACCTGTCCTGGAAATTGCATATAAACACTATTGCACGAATGCCAATTTTGCTCTTCTCAAAATCAGACGCATATTCAAATCTTGTTCTCCTGCAACCAAGGAAATTCTCTACATTTCACTTATCCGTCCCCTCCTGGAATATGCCTGCATAATCTGGGATCCTTTCCACATCTCTCTCATTCACGAACTTGAAAAAGTCCAACGCAGAGCAGCTCGCTTTGTAAAGAATGATTTCTCTCCCTACTCGAGCGTCTCTTCAATGCTTTCCTCTCTGAATTGGCCACCACTCTCTGACAGGCGTTCTCAGTTCAGGCTTTCAGCTCTCAGTAAAATTTTCACACATCACGGTGGTTGGTCATGTCTTTCTGATACTCTGGCTGCTGCTCCTGCTTACATTGGTCGACATGACCATGCTTTCAAGATTAACCTTTATCAACCTTCCAAGAACATACTCAAGTATTCATTCATTCCAAGAACTATTGTAGACTGGAATTGTTTATCCCACAACTCTGTTGAATCACTAATTCTGTCTCAAAATATGCCTGATTGTTCTTAATTAAGCCTAATCTTGTGAGCCCTATTCGGATCTGGTGCAATGCATGGGGTTGATAAAGTTGTGGTCTGGGAACGGGTCAGGGACCCATGCCCAGACCTAAGCCGGGAACCTGCCCGGAGACGGCGGCCCATGTTGGCGGCCCCCACTGCGTGGTCAGTGCAAAACCTTTTTCACGCAGCTGGGAAGAGGGAGTGTGCGTACTGCTGGCGAACGCCGCTGGTGCTTCCGTGACTCCCTGCGCTTGTTAACCGGCAGTTGCCGGACGGCGCTCTCGCCGCGCGACTGACGCAAGGCGAACCTTTCCCTCATTGTAGTGCACTGGATAGGGTAGGTACTCACGTATTGCTCTAAAATGCTCTCATCCCTTATCGTGTTTCAAACTTTGCCTTTATTTGCCATCCAAGATCATCTTGAAGTAGGTACCTACCTACTTACCTATTCTTTCATTCCGTGTACCTGCCAGTCTTCTCTCGAATCAGTTGTTCAAATCTAAATTGTGACTTTCTTTCAAAATTTCAGATCCCCTTTTTTTTGCTTCTTTTTTCTTTGTTTTTTTTTCCTTCACTCTTTTTTCTCGTTTTTTTCCCTCTTTCTTTTTTGCTTTTTCTTTTTTTTTTTTCTCATTCTTTTTTTTCCTCTTTTTTATCCTTTTTTTTTTGTTTTTTTTTTTTCTTTTTCCTTCTTTTTTGCTTTTCTTTTTTTACATACCACCTGCATCCCTATCTTCTCGGGAAGTTCTATTTTTACTAGTTTTTTCCACTTTTTGTATTTTTTTTTGAGATTGTGATTGGGTATGCATGAGGAAATGAGTGTTAGAGTTTGCTCAAGGTTGGATCTTGCCTGGTTGTGTATGTGGTGTGTCTGCTTGGGTGTCTGAAGTGATTGCTATATGACTAGGCCCCGTCCACATTCCGATGATCTCTTCGCGGTCCTTTCCCCTCCTTTTCCCTTTACCCCTCCTTTCGATAATGCAGCCGACGGTCGCGTTTCCTTCCCATCCCTTCCCCTCCCTTCCCTGGTATATGATGAACCTCTGCTGTTCACAATTGATGATTGCCTTTATGGCATGAAAACCTGTGAACAGAGTAAACTGATACCGATACCATCGATGTTCCTTTTGAGTCCCATTGAACAGGTAAATTTGAAGGGGAGGGGAAGGTTTAATGTAAATTGGTATGGACAGATTACCTTTCACATTTCAGCCATGGATCACAGTGACGCTTCATTATCCGGGGGGAATGGGGAAAGGAGCGGTGCTTACGAAAGGAGGGGAAAAGGAGGGGAAAGGACCGCGAAAGAGATCATCGGAATGTGACGGGCCTAGTCATATAGCAATCACTTCAGACACCAAGCAGACACACACACATACAAACCAGGCAAGATCCAACCTGAGCAACCTAACACTCATTTCCTCATGCATACCCAATCACAATCTCAAAAAAATACAAAAAGTGGAAAAACTAGTAAAAATAGAACTTCCCGAGAAGATAGGGATGCAGGTGGTAGGTATGTAAAAAAAGAAAAGCAAAAAAGAAGGAAAAAGGGAAAAAAAAAAAAAAAAAAAGGATAAAAAAGAGGAAAAAAAGAATGAGAAAAAAAAGAAAAAGCAAAAAAGAAAGAGGAAAAAAAAAGAAAAAAGAGTGAAGGAAAAAAAAAACAGAAAAAAGAAGCAAAAAAGGGGATCTGAAATTTTGAAAGAAATCACAATTTAGATTTGAACAACTGAAGCGAGAGAAGACTGGCAGGTACACGGAATGAAAGAATAGGTATGTAGGTACCTACTTCAAGATGATCTTGGATGGCAAATAAAGGCAAAGTTTGAAACACGATAAGGGATGAGAGCATTTTAGAGCAATACGTGAGTACCTCAATGAGGGAAAGGTTCGCCTTGCGTCAGTCGCGCGGCGAGAGCGCCGTCCGGCAACTGCCGGTTAACAAGCGCAGGGAGTCACGGAAGCACCACGACAAGCACTCGAAGTGTTGCAATCTTTCTCAACCGATTTAGGGCAAGGCAATGGCGGTTTGGACTTGATTTCCAAAAGTTCAGCTTTCAGTTTGCAGACTTCTTCCCTGAGTGAAGCAACCTCGACCGAAAGAGTGCATTGTTTACAGGAGAATGGTTGACTTTCCGCATCATGAAGGGAACCAGATAAACCTGATGACGCGAAGCTTACCCAGTCGGAGCAAAGGTCGCATTGAACGAATTCAGTCACAGGATTGGCCTGAGGCCTCTTCCTTTTATTGGCGGTGGAACAGATCGAGTTACAGGGATCCTAGAAGGGGTTGGGCCAGGATTCAGCTCAACATCCCCCACAGCAGACCAAAAGCAACTGAACAAGGCAGAAAGGCAGGTGAAACGTCAGGAAGGCAGAGAACTTGTTCAATGAAAAGAAACGGATGAATGTTTTGGGGCTCAAGAAACTTCTGGTGGAACACCCGAAAAACGTTTTTTTTTGCACGAAAACAGGCTTGGGGACACCAAGATCCATTGAAAAGTGGCTCAGAGCGGATCATCACGATTCACAGCGCACACAACCAAAACACAAGAAACACACAAAACAACGAAACTTGATGCGGCGGCCATTTTGATTTCCGAACGAGCGAAGGCAGTTAAGCTTTTCCCTTTTGGCGGTCGAACCGTGACAGGGGTGGTCAGGCGGCTCGGAAAGGAATGACATTGTGGGTGGGTATCGTCCACCAGATTCCTCTCCCTGGGATATTTTCATGAACTGACCACTCAGTTGGTCACACCTCAATCTGTTTACGATTTGACGACTCCCTTGCTTATTTCTGGTGATTTCAATCTTCCTGATTTGAATTGGGAAAATCTTTCCCCTTCACCAAATTCTGTTATGGTCTCTCTGTCAACCGAGCTGCTTCCGAATTCTGCCTTGACTTCGGCCTCGATCAATTGGTCAAGGTTCCCACTCGTCCTGGTTCTAACTCCATCTTGGATATTTTTCTCATGCGCGGCCTACCCACTTTTCTAACGTCTCTGTCGAAACAGGTTTGAGTGATCACTTGGCTGTTCTGCTCACCTTACGCTTGTCAGTTTCCACTTTGTGATTTTGAGCCACTGTCTTGATCAGAGATTTCTCACGATGGACAGTGTTGGTTTTCTGGCTTCCTGCTGGGATCATTCTCTCTTTTCGGGACAGATATTTGACATCACCCATCAATACACTTTGGTGTGATTTCGAGTCCATAGTTTCACCATGGTATCAGTCAGTTTGTGCCTGCAAGTCTCAGTAGCCCAGAACCAAGTCCTCATCCTTCAGTTATCCCCCACACATTCGCCACCTTTCCCGTCAGTGCAGAAAATACTACAAATTTCGGCACTACTCTGAATTCTGCTACTGAATCTAGCTCCATTCTACCCCTCTGTTCTGACCTTGCAGCGCAAAACTGCTCCATGAAAATAACCCCTTATAGTCTTTCTCTCTCTCAGGCCAGGCGCAATCAACTCTAGCTCCCATGGTACCCCTTGCCAAATCCTTAAACAGGTAAATAAAAGGTATCATGGTTCAGTTTTGTATCCCGCCTTTAAATCTCCATGATGGTCTGGCCAGCTCAACCCGGCTGAAAAAGCTGAAGCATTTGCTCATCACTTTGCTTCTACTTATTCTGTTGCCACTTTAGATAGTTCTGACCTTCCAGCTGCTTCCATTTCTCCAATGCCGTATCCTTCCTTTCTCAATTACATTTTCCTCTATCGTCTGCAATTCGGAAATCAAAATCTTCCTCTTCTGGTTCCCCTGATGGGATTCCGGGGTCTCTTTTGAAATCTTTTCCACTAGAATTTGCAGCCTATCTGTTTCTTATTTTCAACGAGTCCCTTGCTTGTGGCAAACTACCTGATTCATGGAAGGCAGGAAGATTGTGCCTCTGCTCAAAAAAGGCGATCCTTCACTTCCAGCTAATTACCGTCCTATCAGCCACTTCTTGTGTATGCAGCTCATGGACAAAGCTAGTCTTCGGACTACATCAGAGAGTTTCTTTCATGCCACTAATTCCATCTCTCCTTGTCAGTTTGGCTTTCGTCCTGGCTGGTCTTGTGAACTTGCTCTTGCCAAGTTTACTCACATCGTCGCATCATCCATTGACAAAGAACTGATATTGATGCACTTTTCCTGGACTTCAAAACTGTTTCGATGTTGTTCCACACACAGGCTCTAATGGTTCAAATTGCAGTCTTTTGGGCCTCTCTGCTTCTATCACCTCTTGGTTTGTATTCTTTTCTGAGCAAACCGAACACAGTCCTGTTTCTCTTGTGGTTGCAAATTCATCATCTTTTCCAGTAACATCAGGTGTACCTCAAGATAGTGTGTTAGGAGGCCCTCTTCTCTTCTTATTTTCATCAAATGACCTTTCCTGATGTCATATCTTCTTCGAATATCATGCTATTTGCTGATGACTGTGTTCTCTACAAGACCATTCAATCTCAATCTGATGTAAACTCCTGCAGGATGATCTTGCTTCCCTTGACTCTTGGAGCCTGCGGTGGGGCCTTGCGCTAAATGCATTAAAGTGTGTCCACATCCGGTTCTCGACTAAGCTTCATCCCCTTCATCTTCTCTCCTACCTTCCGTCCTTCTTCGCCGCTGTCTTGAACCACCCGCAACATCCTGCAATATCTTGGTGTAACACTGACATCCGACCTTCCTGGAAATGCATATAACACTATGCAACGAATTCAATTTTGCTCTTCTCAAAATCAGACGCATATTCAATCTTGTTCTCTCTGCAACCAAGAAATTCTCTACATTTCACTTATTCCGTCCCCTCCTGGAATATGCCTGCATAATCTGGGATCCTTTCCACATTCTCATTCACACGAATTAAAAAGTCCAACGCAGAGCAGCTCGCTTGTGTAAAGAATGATTTCTCCTCCCTACTCGAGCGTCTCTTCAATGCTTTCCTCTCTGAATTGGCCACCACTCTCTGACAGGCGTTCTCAGTTCAGGCTTTCAGCTCTCAGTAAAATTTTCACACATCACGGTGGTTGGTCATGTCTTTCTGATACTCTGGCTGCTCCTGCTTACATTGGTCGACATGACCATGCTTTCAAGATTAACCTTTATCAACCTTCCAAGAACATACTCAAGTATTCATTCATTCCAAGAACTATTGTAGACTGGAATTGTTTATCCTACAACTCTGTTGAATCACTAATTCTGTCTCAAAATATGCCTGATTGTTCTTAATTAAGCCTAATCTTGTGAGCCCTATTCGTATCTGGTGCAATGCATGGGGTTGATAAAGTTGTGGTCTGGGAACGGGTCAGGGACCCATGCCCAGACCTAAGCCGGGAACCTGCCCGGAGTCGGCGGCCCATGTTGGCGGCCCCCCACTGCGTGGTCAGTGCAAAACCTTTTTCACGCAGCTGGGAAGAGGGAGTGTGCGTACTGCTGGCGAACGCCGCTGGTGCTTCCGTGACTCCCTGCGCTTGTTAACCGGCAGTTGCCGGACGGCGCTCTTGCCGCGCGACTGACGCAAGGCGAACCTTTCCCTCATTGTAGTGCACTGGATAGGGTAGGTATTACGTATTGCTCTAAAATGCCCTCATCTCTTACCTATCGTGTTTCAAACTTTGCCTTTATTTGCCATCCAAGATCATCTTGAAGTAGGTACCTACCTACTTACCTATTCTTTCATTCCGTGTACCTGCCAGTCTTCTCTCGAATCAGTTGTTCAAATCTAAATTGTGACTTTCTTTCAAAATTTCAGATCCCCTTTTTTGCTTCTTTTTCTGTTTTTTTTCCTTCACTCTTTTTTCTCGTTTTTTTTCCCTCTTTCTTTTTTGCTTTTTCTTTTTTTTTTTCTCATTCGTTTTTCCTCTTTTTTATCCTTTTCTTTTTTCTTTTTTTTTTTTTCCTTTTTCCTTCTTTTTTGCTTTTCTTTTTTTTTACATACCTACCACCTGCATCCCTATCATCTCGGGAAGTTCTATTTTTACTAGTTTTTTTCCACTTTTTGTATTTTTTTTTTGAGATTGTGATTGGGTACCTATGCATGAGGAAATGAGTGCCAGAGTTTGCTCAAGGTTGGATCTTGCCTGGTTGTGTATGTGTGTGTGTGTCTGCTTGGGTGTCTGAAGTGATTGCTATATGACTAGGCCCCGTCCACATTCCGATGATCTCTTCGCGGTCCTTTCCCCTCCTTCTCCCTTTACCCCTCCTTTCGATAATGCAGCCGACGGTCGCGTTTCCTTCCCATCCCTTCCCCTCCCTTCCCTGGTATATGATGAACCTCTGCTGTTCACAATTGATGATTGCCTTTATGGCATGAAAACCTGTAGAACAGAGTAAATCTGATACCGATACCGATCTGAGTGCCATTTTGGAGTCCATTTTATTTTAAATTTTCCCACTTCGGGGAGGGGGGTCTCCCCCTCCCCTCCCCCTTCCCCCCTTCACGGGACCTGGGTATCTATCTCTGCTGTGAAAGAAGATGACAGCCCCTCCCTCCAGCTGTGGAAACCATCTCTCCGTGACGGTGGTCCCTGAAAACGTGTTTAAAATTGTCCACCACTTCCTCTGAGGTGGTGGCAGGGCCTCCTGCGGTTGTTGTTCCCACTGCGTTGGGTGATATTCCTGCTCCCTCTTTGGACTCGTCATCCCAGGCCCTTTCTGTCGCCCTCTTGAACTGCCCTAGTCAAATTCATAATATCTCGGATGTCCCTTCTATCGCCTCACCCATTGGACCTTGTGCTTCTCTTTCTTCTGCATTCCCACCTCGTGAGTCTGCGCCCAGAGTTGTTCCGGGCACGCTTTCCTATGCTGGTGCAGTCGCAGCTCCTTTCAGTTGTTCCGGGACTTCCATTCCAACAGAAACAGAGGTCATTCCTGCCTGGAAGGTTTCTGTCATGGGGTCCTCTGTTACTTCTGTTGATCCAGGTACTGTGCAGCCTCCATCTCTCTCCTTGCCTAAGTCTACTCAGCCTTCTTGTTCATCCAGGTCAGTAGCTAGACCTACTATGTCTACTCCTACCAACCTCTCTCCAGCAATCAAACACCCATGCACAACGCATTCCTCAGCACCATCTAACTCTGAATCGGGACCATCTCAAGTCAAAGGGAAAGGAAAACCTTCCAGGACTCTGCTTGTCATTGGGGATTCTATGATCAAGCATTCGAACTGTCTTCCGGCCTCTGGAACTGAATTCCGCTGCATTCCTGGTGCCACTGTTTCCAGGGTGTCGTCCTCTTTGAAGGCCATTCCAAATTCCCAACGCCAAGCTTACTCCACTATTCTTGTTCATTGTGGTGTCAATGATCTCCTCAATGGCGCCTCTACAGAAATTGTTCTTCGCAATCTGTCTGATCTCTTTCATAGCGGCAGGAATCAATTTCCTGATGCTCGATTGATCTTTTCCGCCATCATTGCTAATGATCGTGTTCCGTTAAAGTCTCTGTACCTCTTGAATTCCAGAATCGCTGCACTCTGCCAACAGTTGGGCATCTCGTTCCTGGATGCTAATTGCTGGCTCCCTTCTAATTTTCTTGCCGCAGATCACCTGCATCTCAATCATCATGGAAGTAGGGTTCTCGGGAATCTGTTCCACATCTGACGAATCTGACGCAAGGCGAAGCTTTCCCTCATTGTAGTGCACTGGATAGGGTAGGTACTCACGTATTGCTCTAAAATGCTCTCATCCCTTATCGTGCTTCAAACTTTGCCTTCTTAAGGAATGCCATAGGAATGGAATCAATGACATTGAAAGTGGAATTTTTTGATGCTTTGATTGCTTTAACCACCGCTTCCAGGGATACCAAATCAGCATCCCGGAGAAAAGTATGAGCTCGGTTGTGGGTGGCAGTGGAGGTGACATCAATTTTTGGGTTTAGATAATTTTTTAGAGCCAAAGCAAAACAGCTACTTGGCCCAGCATTGGCAGAGGGAGCATGACTGGAGGTTTTGCTATTGTGGAATTTCCAAAACTGTTTTGATGTGATTACGTCATTGATAGCAAGTTTCTGAACAAATCGTGCCTCAATTGAATTCAGATTGTTTTGGTAATCCTTCAAAGCTGCAGCATAAAGAGGGAAGAGATTTTGGTTTGAGGAGCAGGAAGAGAAAAGGTGCATCATTTTTAAGTATTTTCGGCGAAGACTGGCATTAAACCAAGGTGGGAAGGACAGATTTCTCATTTTTACTGGTTCCCTCTTTGGGATAAAGTGTTCAATGGTCAAAGTGCAAATTGTCTTGAACTCAGTCCAGAGCTGGTCAACAACAGGATCAAGATTGCAGAAGTCAAGGATAGCAAAGTCAAGTAACCTACCCACTGCATCTCTGTCATATTTGTCAAACTGGTATGTGTGGCCAAGGTCATTTTGGAATGACGGGAGGGAGGGTGGTGCACAACAATCAACCTGGAAGCAGGCATTTATCATAAGATGGTCGCTCATACCTGCGAAAGCTTTAATTGATACAACTGTCGATTGGGGACAATGAAAAATGAGATCAATAGCTGTGCCAATGGTCGGCAAAAGCATGTCTGTGGGACGAGTAACAATATTCACAACTTGGTCCAGAGAAAATCTGTCACACAGGCGCTGCAATCCCTCAGGATATACACAGTCTGATGGGCAAGGAAGGACATTGAGATTGAAGTCACCCATGACAAAAATCGGCGAACTGCTGCCTAGTGCATGCGATTGCAAACGCGGAGTGATTGCTGCCAGGAACTCCAAGTAAATTGCTGTAAAGCAGTGAACAGACTCACTGGGTGGCCTATACAGTTTAAATAAAAATTAGCACTTCAGATGTCCACCAGGTTTGATCGTGAGGTTTCAACTGGATTTTTTGCCGCGCATTCATTCGCAGGCAGCGCCTTCGAGGCTCTGACGTGAAGCGAAATGTGTGTTTGAATTGCGGTAAGGTCAGCGGTAGATAGCGACCTGTTGACCGCTTCTCGTGCCGGCGTTTGACCCGTAGGCGAAGGCAGGCCGCCTTGTTCAGAATTCCTGAACAATCACGCCCGCCGCCAATGCGTTCGTTGCCTCGTTCGACAGGTCGAATACACGGTGTGCCGACTGCTTGCCTTGTGTGGTTTTAAAAAAAAACGTGTTTTTGGCACATGTTTTGGTCCAAGAAAAGTTCTCACTGGTTTCAGGAAAGCCACACCCATAGCTTATCGAGAAAATTCACGTCTTGGCTGCATTTTGAAGACTCAGTCATCGGCCCGTTTTTTTTTTTATTGAAGGGATGGAGAAAAGTACCTAAGTGCAGTTACTCCAGGAGGAAGTGTTCCCAAGAGTGCACCACCAGATAACAGCCAATGATTGTTCCCTTCAACATGATGGCGCACAACCCACTTCAGTGTCCCCGCCCGGAACTACCTCAATGAGCAATTTCGAAGAAGGTGGTTTGGGCGTGGAACGCCTATGTCGTGGCCTCCGAGGTCACCAGACCTGTCCCCATATGGGGACACCTGAAATCCAACGTGTACCAACAAGGTTCAGCCAAACAACTTTGGAGAACTACGATCGGCCATTTTGAGAGTCTCTAATGATACTATCACACCTGCCACGATCAGCAATTTATTGCAGGAATTGGACCATCGTGTCCACGATTGTGTCACTGCAGAATGATGGAGCACATTTTGAGCCTCTGAAATACTGAATCGGGGCAGGACGATTATTCCATCTAATGTGGTGCACCCAATACCGTATTGCAGTGACTGGCTGATTGCCGAACTCATATCAGATTTTCGTCCGAGTTTTATTCAGCACTGACAGTTTTTTAAGCCGAAAACAATTTCATGAATGACCGGTAAATTCCTATTCGTTCTGTATAGTAGTAACAGATAAGCAGGGGGAAAAGAAAAACCCAGAGAGATTACAATAAATTCGAGTGTTTCACTACTGTGGACAAGCTTGGGCTGCAGGGAATGTTTTACTCCAATGAGCACACCCCCACCTGTTCTAGAACGGTCCCTACGAAAGACTGTATAACTTTTGGGAAGGATGTCATTTTCCACGCAGGAACCATCGAGCCAAGTCTCTGTAACAGCCCACACAATCAGCATCAATCGAATCAAGAATGGGCTGTAATGCATAGCGCTTAGGAAGGATGCTGCGAGAGTTAAAAGCAAAAATGAAAGGTTGAACTTGATACTCTTTTGTTAGTAGGGAATATTTTGTTGTGACAAAGATCCAATGGTGAAGAAGAGGCTCATCAACAGG
Source organism: Sinentomon sp. SZTP_YWyxl (assembly GCA_030068105.1). NCBI lineage: Eukaryota > Metazoa > Arthropoda > Protura > Sinentomata > Sinentomidae > Sinentomon > Sinentomon sp. SZTP_YWyxl. Next base: position 37,432 of record JASGXE010017715.1, read on the forward strand.
TGGTGCATCAGGAAATGGGCCAGAAGTTCTCGCGCCGAAGCGGTAAGTAGATCCTTCCAGCCCATTTCCATCAGCCCCACTGCTGAATACGGTTGTGTCAATGTCAACAACGGGATGCATCAATGGCCTAAAAAGAATTGATGGAGCGAGTAAGCTGGCTTGCAACTCTTTGAGCTCCAGTTTCAGAATAGTGTAAGCCATCACCAAAATAGCAGATGACTGGATGGAACGAAGATCCAGAAAGTTGACATTGACGAGATTTTGGCAAAAGGAGGACAAAGCATCGTTCAGCTTGGAAGGATGGCCTTTATTTGCCATCCAAGATCATCTTGAAGTAGGTACCTACCTACCTATTCTTTCATTCCGTGTACCTGCCAGTCTTCTCTCGAATCAGTTGTTCAATCTAAATTGCGACTTTCTTCCAAAATTTCAGATCCCCCTTTTTTGCTTCTTTTTTCTCTTTGTTTTTTTTTTTCACTCTTTTTTTCTCGTTTTTTTTTTTCCTCTTTCTTTTTTGCTTTTTTTTTTTTTTTTTTTTCTCTTTTTTTTTTTTTTCTCATTCTTTTTTTCCTCTTTTTTATCCTTTTTTTTTTTTTTTTTTTTTTTTTTCCTTCTTTTTTTTTTTTTGCTTCTTTCTTTTTTTTACATACCACCTGCATCCCTATCTTCTTGGGAAGTTCTATTTTCACTACCTTGTTTTTCCACTTTTGTGTGTATTTTTTTGAGATTGTGATTGGGTATACATGAGGAAATGAGTCTTAGAGTTTGCTCAAGGTTGGATCTTGCCTGGTTGTGTATGTGTGTGTGTCTGCTTGGGTGTCTGAAGTGATTGCTATATGACTAGGCCCCGTCCACATTCCGATGATCTCTTCGCGGTCCTTTCCCCTCCTTTCGATAATGCAGCCGACGGTCGCGTTCCCTTCCCATCCCTTCCCCTCCCTTCCCTGGTATATGATGAACCTCTGCTGTTCACAATTGATGATTGCCTTTATGGCATGAAAACCTGTAGAACAGAGTAAATCTGATACCGATAAAAAAACTTGGTCAACTTGGACGTTGGGAAAATGTGAAACCTTGGGAAATCAAATGAAGGAAGCGACAAAAACGCTGGACCTGCTTGTCGTGCTTGTCCTGCCCTGCTGCTGGTAATGGGTGGTCCCTGAAAACCGGACTGCCGGACAGGCAGAAAGGACCACCGGACAGGTTAGGTAGGTTAGGATAGACTATCCTAACCTAATCTAACCTAACCTAACCCGTCCGGGTCGGTCCGGTGGTCCTGTCCGGCAGTCCGGTTTTCAGGGACCACCCTGGTAATGGCCAGCTAAGGGTCAGGTGAGGTGGTCAGGATAACCTAATCTACAATAACCTAACCTATTTAACCATTACAAGCAGGACAAGCAGGTTCCGGTGGTCCCTCAAAACCGGACAGCCGGACAGGACTGCCGGACAGGCAGAAAGGACCGCCGGACCGACCCGGACAGGTTAGGTTAGGCTAGATTAGGTTAGGATAGACTATCCTAACCTAATCTAACCTAACCTAACCCGTCCGGGTCGGTCCGGTGGTCCTGTCCGGTTTTCAGGGACCACCGCAGGTTCCCAGCAGGACAAGCAAGCAGGTTCAACGTTTTAGTCACACCCTCACCCTCGCAAGTGTGATGACCCAGTGAATGGCACAGACTCAGGTGTGCCGGTTCGAGGAAGAAGGCAATCATGCATTTATTTGACCAGAGCAGGGTTGCCACTCACTTGGAAATCTTTTCCTGGAAAACCTGGAAATTACAGGGAAATGAAATTTTGACAGTCTGGCCCATGCTGTTGGCAAGATATCACCTTCGCTGTTTTTGCCTCTCATCTCTGACGGATGCCCGGCTGGCGGCTGCTCTTTCATAGGGGTGTGCGAATCCAACTCGAATCCAAAAAAGTCGAATCCGAATCCTGTCATTTGAATCCGAATCCCGATTTCACGAATCCGAATCCAAAATACTCGAATCCGAATCCTGAGACTCGAATCCGAATCCTTGGTGTCGAATCCGAATCCTGAGCAAAAATGGTCAAAATAGAAGCCAATTTTCATAAGCGAAGTTGCGGGTTCTGCCAATAGAGGCGAGCTGGCTGGCTAAAAGTTCTGCCTAGAAGCATTGTGGACACATCCTCTCTCGATGAAATTATACCTATATGATTGTGGATCATTTACTAATTTAGCCAGTGATAGAGGTAAAGGCAGTTATGTACCTACCTACCTCGTACCTACCTGCGTACGTACCCACCATAGCATGTGTAAAAAGGATGGGTGAGGTTGATGGTGCGAAAAGCTTGGTAGGTAGGTACCGTCAAACGGGGTAACTTTGATCATAATGTAGGGGGGTGTCCAGACAAACACCGTCTGCTAAAAACCCAGTGATATGTCCCTGTATGAAACTGTATGGCTTTTCTTTACATTTGAAGTCCAGTCTTTCCAAAAAACGCACCCACAATGCCATAATCCCAACCAAAGCACCTTTTCTTTGCATCCAAAAGTGCTGATCAAAGTTACCCTGGGTATGGGGGAACTTTGATCACTCATTGGTTTCCTTCACATTATCAGCTTTAACTTGGCACAGGGTTAACATTGATCAATTTTCAAGGTTTTAAAAAAAAGCTGAGATTCTGACGGTCATTTTGATATCAAATTTTACATATATTCGGTTCAAGTAACATGGTTTTTATCAAGTTATAAAGCCAGAAAATTTTGGCAAAAAATAAAAGAGGAAAATGACATGTTTTTGCCCATAACAATGCAATAAAAAACTCAAAAATGGTTGCAAATATCAATAAGTTGGGATTAAAACACATCATAGGAAGTTAACAATTAATTTCAGTGCATCAGACAGCAATCCCTATTCTTCTGCCATCGGACAGAAAAGTTGACCATCCAACTTGCCTTCCGTTCGTTTGCTGATTCTATTCCACGGAGTTCCATAAGGAATTATTTGAAACTCTGCTTGCTGCATGGATTCAGACACCATCCTTAACGGATTTCAAAACCCCCATTAAGCCTGTCCATTGTATGCAAATTGTGAATAAGCCAGTTTGGCTGGATCTCCGGCCTGATAATTTCTTTGCATGTATTCAATTTCTGCATGATTGTTCGAGTAGGATATAATCAAAGATTGAGTTCAACGTAGTTCAAGGAAAAAAGGTCACTTGCCCCTCCCTGGCTCTTTTGGCTCGGCCTGGTACTGGTAGGAAACTTTGACTCTGGGAAACACCAAACATGAACTTCAAAAATTCAAAATTTATTCAGCTTCAGGGGGCTCTGCCACCAGACCCCCACACCCCCGCCAGGGATTCTGCTCCCCCGTGCCAGAGGTTATGCCCCTTGAAACCACACTGGGTCTCCACCCCAGACATTTTTATTCTGGGGAGCTCCAGTCTCAGTCAGACAACCTGACTCAGCTCCGACCAATGGCCCTTGCGAAAACCGAATTGATGGCCCCATGTCTTTCCTGGGTAAACCTAACCTAGGAATAGTAAGAACAAACCTTCTACCAACCAAACTGTCTGACGAGCAGCAAAATACATAGTTATGCCCTATTCGCACTATGCTGACGTGGCGTTGGCGTGGGCCTGCTGGCGTGTTGTCGTGACTTTTATTTGGTGAAGACTGCTGATGTGGCGTTGGTGCCACGTGGGACTCCATTCATGTGCGAACATTGAAATTCTCGGCGCCGAGCTCCGTGGCGCAGATTTTGTTGACTTTCGTTGTCTTCTTGGACCACCGTCTCACAGGCTTGGTCAATTCGTTGCTCATTCGGTGCAAAAGAGCGTACCTGCTGGCTTCATTCAACAAAAAGAAATGCTGAATTCGGTATTTGAGATCCCACACAGTTTTAGCACGGTCCATTTGGAATTATGGAGAAACTATTTGGAGAAATGGAGAAACCATTTGGAGTAAAACGTCAAAGGACATTTTTGTGTCGCTTGCTGCATGGGAACTGCTTTCATTGAAATTCAACATTGAAATTCAACATTCAAAAACAACATTGAAATTCTCGGCGCCGAGCTCCGTGGCGCAGATTTTGTTGACTTTCGTTGTCTTCTTGGACCACCGTCTCACAGGCTTGGTCAATTCGTTGCTCATTCGGTGCAAAAGAGCGTACCTGCTGGCTTCATTCAACAAAAAGAAATGCTGAATTCGGTATTTGAGATCCCACACAGTTTTAGCACGGTCCATTTGGAATTATGGAGAAACTATTTGGAGAAATAAACTATTTGGAGAAATGGAGAAACCATTTGGAGTAAAACGTGAAAGGACATTTTGTGTCGCTTGCTGCATGGGAACTGCTTTCACGGAAACGTTGAATGCTCACTTTCACCATTGCGAAAAAAATATTTCACTCGCTGATCCTGCAGAAATTTAATAATGTGCCTGAAGACTGATTTGCTGATTGGCCTGATCCAGGAATCAGGACTCCAAGATATGGGAAGTCCAAATCCGTCCAATCCAAGACATTGGACATCTTGTTTGTTGGCCAACGCTCTTTCCAAAACTACCCGGAAAAACCATCGCTGAAAGGCATCCAGTGGCCATGTGGCAATGTTTCTCCGAAACTCGAGTGCGATGATTTTCGAAACCCCGTCTCCCTGACACCCTTACCGCGAGTGTTTCTGAGAAACATTGCACGAGGCGACAGATTACATCCATTGGAATAAACAATTTGATATGAATTTATCTAATGTCATATCGGCATTTACAGCGACCCTACACACAGGTCGTTCACGTGAGGGGGACAAGAATATATTGTCCGACAGGAATAGGGTTATACGAGTATCATGAGCCAACCACAACTAAAATATGGTTCCAACGGGACCCCGTAATTGAACGTTTGACTAAAATTTTGAAATTTTGAGCATGGAACCTAGAGCACTAACTAACTTGTTCTTTTTTCTTTTTGTTTTTTTGTTTTTTTTTTTCTTTTTTCTTTTCTTTACATACCTACATCCCTCTCTTGTCGTAAGTTCCATTTTATTACTTTTTTTTCACTTCTGTGTATTTTTTAAGATTGTGAATGGGTATGCATGAGGAGATGAGTGTTAGATGGTTGCTCACGGTTGGTTCTTGCCGGGTTGTGTATGTGTGTGTGTCTGCTTGTGTGTCTGAAATGATTGCTATATGACTAGGCCCCGTCCACATTCCGATGATCTCTTCGCGGTCCTTTCTCCTCCTTTTCCCTTTACCCCTCCTTTCGATAATGCAGCCGACGGTCGCGTTTCCTTCCCATCCCTTCCCTGGTATATGATGAACCTCTGCTGTTCACAATTGATGATTGATTGCCTTTATGGCAAAAGTCACCGGATTTCGATTTTCCCAGATCCAGAAGCGAGAAATTCACGACAAAGGAGCGAGAAACCTCAGTAGGCAGGTACCTGTCCTTGTAGATTTTCTTCTTTCATTTCGGAAATGGAATCCTTTGTGAATTGATTCAATTGCAACACGCATGAGCGCCTCTTGTCACTTGGTTGTGCACATCGTGTGCAAAAGAAAATTGCTGAGAGAAACGCGTGAAAAAGAAAAACCAAACAATCGCTGCAACAAAAGTGGGGAACAACTAGACAGACAAACAACTTGGATGACCAACTTGACGGACAGAGCAGAACGATGAAACCAGCCTGCACAGTAACAATAGAACCAGAAATTCAGCTTTGGGAAAGAAGAGACCTGGCACAGTGGTCAACTGGTAGATTCAGAGACTCTGACGCGGGTGGCCCGAGTTCGATCCGCACCTCTGCTCCATTATTTAAACTTTTCAAATCCAGCATTTTGGAGGATATCCGAAACTATTTAGTCATTTTTTTGTTTTGGAATATGATTTCCTTGAATGAACAGCAATATTTAAGCAGCATGATATGTAGACTTTGCGCTTCTGGACGTGCAAAAGTGCTGAAGAGACCGCAAAAGCACAAAACTTCTTGAACGTCATTAAAAATAAATTATGTTCAGAACATAATTAAAATAAATTATCTTCCTGATGGCGTTCCCTTAATGATCATTAATTTTAGGCATTTACATCTGGAATTAATGATAATTAAAAATGAAAAATAAATGATGTTCCGGAACGTCATTAATCGAAAAAAAACATTTACACTTGCGAAATTAATGATCATTAACTTTTTAATGATCATTAAAAAACAGATGTAAACAGGGTATTACACTGCTTCGGGAGGAGCTTGGTTGGGACACCCTTGAAGTGAGAAGGCAGCTGCATGGCATCACAGCTTTCAGGAAATGTACGTATCCTCGGTGAGGGTGGGTGGGGGGATTGCACCTTATCTCTCTCCCCAAACAACAATTCAACAAGGGCAGGGACCTGCGTTTCCTTCATCCCTCCTGTTTTATGTAAAAACGTGGATAGGTTTTCCTTCATCAACCGATACCTTTTCTTGTGGAACAAGCTCTTTATCTCCTCTGAAATGGTCCATTTACCTGAGGCAAAATTTCGGTCAATCATTAAGCCTAAACGCTGAAGCAATGGACGACCTGGCCGGGGTCCGGGGTTCAGTTCATATACACTATTCAGGTTGCGCTCCTGCCTAGGCAAAACCCACATTCAGTGGTGGAGCTGATGGAAGTGGGCTGGAAGGATCTACTTACCGCTTCGGCGCGAGAACTTCTGGCTCATTTCCTGATGCTCTACCAGCTGATGCCTGCCGGGCTGCATCCACATGCATTGAAGATTCTTGGGGATGGCATTGCCGCTCCAAACAAGCTGAACTTGTCAGTTTGAAGGTACCATACCACATCTCTCATCTTGTAGAGATTCTTAGGCCTATCCTTGGTGATCACATAGTTTTCCCAGATAGGTAGGTTCTTCTTAGGTTAGGGCATGACCCCCCTCCATTTTCCAATAAAAGCTTGGCTCTATTTGTACGACCTTACAAATGTTTAATTTTCTTTTCTTCTTCTTTTTCTCATATATGTCTAAATTGGAAATTGCACTTGCACACACATTACTGTTCAATTTTTCATTGTGCTGTTTTGATGATACGACACCGGAATTGACTCAACATTTCCAATGTGATGATTCTCAATCCAACGACCTGTCATCTTGACGAATTGGAAACGATGAAACATTTAACATGGGTATGTGATGCTATTTTTTTTTTTGCAAATGCCTCCTGAGATGCTAACAACACTGCATCCCTATTCCCTGATGATGCTATGTTGTTGGATTTTCTTTTTCATGCGCTCCGACTCACTCACTATTGGGTCTTTTGTTTTCTGGCCTCCTTCGTGGCCTCATCGCGTCGGCGATGAGGGGTCGCGCCAATTTTTGCTGCTGGCTGCTGACCCCGCAGTAAAAAAAAAGAACTAAAAAGCATTCGACCTAAAAACCATCCGAACTGAAAACAAATCGGACTGAAACCCATTCGGAGCAAACGTCCTTCGGACAAAAGTTCATTCGATCTCCAGTCAATTCGGACCAAAAGCCATTCGGACCAGACGCCGTTCGGACTAAAGTCCATTCGGCCTAAAATTCATTCTGCCCAAACAACATTCGGTCCACTTCCCCCTATCCGCTTGCGCCGTTAGCAAATGCCAGCGAAAACAATATGGAAATTCAGTGTCAAAAAAGCAAAATATTGTTAAAAAAACATTCACAGTTAAACAGATCCATCTGCATCCTTCCTATGTCTTGACTAGAAAAAGCAACACAATTTTGCCAACCCCGATGCGACAATTTTAGCCAACTCCGACCGTCTTGGATGCGTCTTGAATAATCTTAAATGGCTTGTCATTCACTTTGAGTAAGTTTTCAGTGTAAACACCAATTTCAAAGACAGCTCACTGTGAATCTCACTTTGAACTCAAAGAGAGCATAATTTGCTTTGTGGTCATTGTGACTTTGACTCAAAGTCACTTTGAGAAACTCAACGTAAACGGGGTAATGGTTTTCTTGAAAACAATAACAGAAAAACGTTGAAAATTGAGTACCTACCTATATAATAAATAGGGCTGGGCAAATCTTGATTCGATTTGAAAATTGCAAATATTGCCAGATTCGATTCGAAAAGATACGATTCGAAAAATGTGGCAAGATTCGACCAAGGATTCGAGATTCGAAGTAAAGGATTCGATTCGAAATGATTCCATTCGAGATTTTGCGATGATTCGAAAAATATTCGAATCGAATCTCAAATCTTTTAAAATTTCTTACGTTGATCCACAGTCCCGTGAGGCATGCCACAATCTGGTACCAAACAGTGCTTTCAAGTGTCACTGAGCAATGCCCACGCCCACGATAAAATTCACATTTACTATCCTGTAGGACTGAGTGATTCATGATTCGATTCGAAAATCGCAAATCTGGCCCTGGCCAGATTCGATTCGAAAAGATTCGATTCGAGACATGTGGTGGGATTCGAATCAAGAATAGAGATTTGAAGAAAATGATTCGATTCGAAAGGATTTGCTTCAAAATTGGACAACTGATTCGTATTCGATTCGAGATTCGAATCTTGGGGGATTCGATTCGAAAGCCGATTCGCACAGCCAAGCAAAAAGCATTTTTTTGTTTTTGCAGATTTTTTTTTTTTAAACTGGGGACGGAGTCCCCCCGCCGACGCCACCGTTGGACAAAGTCCAGTGTCAAAAATTAAAAAAAAAACAACCAATGCCGTCAGAGAGATGCAAACAAATTTGTGGTGCATGTCACCACCAATGCAGTCTTGCAGTCAACAGCTATTTTGGCCAAGAATTGCATCACATTCCGATAGTGCAGAGGAGATTTTTTTTTTTAAATTTTTAAACTGGGGACAGAGTCCCCCCGCCGGCGCGACCGAAGGACATAATGTCCGGAGTCAAAAGATGTCATAAAAAAAAACCGATGCCGATGGCTTTTGCGCAACGATTTGGTGCACCAGATTTCCAGGCACCATGTCAAGTCAATTTTAAAAGGGGTGCGATGATTCGCATTTAGTCAGAAAGGAAAAGAGAGCGTCAGAAAGCCATTATAGCAAAGGTACAGAAAATACCGACAATGCGGTAGGTTAGGTAATCAATGTCATAAGACATGTTACCAATTTCATGCCACAGATGCAATTTATGAATTTTGAATGTTTCAAAGCGCCGGCCAGTAAAAGAAAGACATGCACAAACAAACAAGACAATACAAAATGAAAGTCGAATAATAATAAAATGTGTTCGTACCTGATCCCGATTACCATTTATGCC
>JASGXE010017716.1:0-48019 GCA_030068105.1 Sinentomon sp. SZTP_YWyxl
TGCATTTGGGCCAATCAGAAATCAGTAAACCAAAAACATGATTTACACGTGCTCACGGTTATGCACACAACATGAATATAAATTATGCAAAATAAGAGTGAAATAATTCAGTTGACCTGTGCATGATTGTAGGCCAGTTTAACACAGGAATGGATCACAGATTTGCCAAAGTTGGTGTTGTAAATTTCGCCTGCTTCGTCCATCTCCCAGACCACAGAAACAGCAAGACGATCCTCGCCTGGTGAGAGTGAACAGAGCTGTTCACAGAGCAGACGTGGAAGCATTGGAATTACCTGAAGTGAGAAGAAACAGCATAAAATGGGGGAGAGGCAACACCACACCTACTTCAAAAGTCACACGATTCCACAATTATTGGCGAATGGACATGGGCCTTTCTGATCAGTCTGGAGAGTCATGAAGCTTAGACTGGGTGCCATCATGAGATGTTGTTCCCCGTACGGTGGGGAGGAATGCATGATTGCATAGGAAACGAAAATCCTTTGGGAATGGAAAAGGATCATCATTCCAGCACCGTACAATACGGGATGCAAATGCCAACATTCCGGCAAAAATAATTTGAGACAGATGGAGCAACAGCCATTCATCATCATTCATCTCAAGTCCACTGCTTAGCCCATACCCATTGCTTCATTGGTTTACGGGGAAAGAATTCACGGAAACAGAGGACCAGGCTTGAGTCACATATTGGGCATCCCTGCCCATGATTTTTCCATTTTTTGCATTCTGCACAAGTGCACAGCTCAAAATGGGCACTATCCACAAGAAAATATTCCATTTGAAGAAAATAATGCTTCAATCAACAAACATGCAGAAAAACTGACTAAAAACGTTTAAAACTGGGCAAAAAATCAAACCCCTTTTATGCGGGTCCAAATAAGAAATATGATAATAATGACGATCAGTGATGACACCAACACCTGAATAACAGTTATTGCTGCCAAAAATGGTCAAAAATGACAAATTGCCAACTTTTGGCATAGATACACTGAATAATCAGATTCTGGGAAAATGTGGGTTCTTGTAAATTCAATTGTCATAACACTTTGCTCAAAGGGCCGATTTTGCCACGTGCACCACAAACGGGAATGTCAGGAAACAGAATAAAATACCTGTTAAAGGGGGGTACCCTTACGGAGAAACTTTTTTGTTTCTTATCCGATTTTGCTGAAATTTTGGGGGGTTGTCAACCATAATGAGAGTATGTTCAGCACAAAATTTCAGCCATGTATCTCTCATACTTTTCTAGCTGCAGGTAAATTAGTAGCGGAAATAGGCAAAACTTTTTGAAGTGAGATCTCAGAAACTGTGCATGCTGGAAAGGTGAAAATTGGTGTGCATATTATGTAAAAAAGTCTGAAAATCCGGCTCATGAAGCCAACTGATCGTCATTATTATCATATTTCTCATTTGGACCCACACAAAAGGGGTTTGATTTTTTGCCAATTTTTACCTTTCTAGCACGCACAGTTCCTGAGATTTCACTTCAAAAAGTTTTTCGATTGCAAAGAAAATGCAAAAGCGAGAAAACGCGATTGAAGTTTTGCATAAAACAAGGGAAGATTAGCATTTCGTAATGGTTTTTCGATGGTCATAACTTCATTGCGGCGAGTAGGATAAGATTGAAAATTGGCATACCTATGTAAAAAAGAATCGGCTGGCAATCCCAAAAAATTCATTTTTTGCCTGGTTTGGCAGGTAATTGGGTGAAAATATTGCAAAAATTAATTCAGCGCTAGGTATATATGACTTGTAAAAGTGACCTCGGAAAATGTGATGCTGTTCAAAAACTACTTGAGATAGAGTCAAATGGTTTGAAAATTCTGAAAGAAGAAATTTCAGCCTTTAAAATGCATGCAAACGCCAAAATTGTCCTTTTTATGCAAAAATCAACTTTTCGAAGGTACCCCCCCTTAAACGATAAACAGTCAAATCAGTTCGTTGAATGAATACACGACGCTTCGCTCCTGCTCCGTGTAGCTTCAGCAGGCAAACACCCGAGAATTGACTCCTCGGTCACTCATCGTTGTTTGCCTGAACTAGCTCCAAGAAGCAGGATCGATACATCGCATTTCAACCATATAGATGGATTTGGCTGTTCGTCCTTTTTAGTAGGTCTGTATTTTATCATGTTTCCTGACAATGTACCTATCGAATTTTTAAACAAAGATTAAAATGGCGCCGCGGATTCTTTTAATTTTGTTCGCATAAACGACACTCACATTTCGTCACTTTTCATAATCGAAGTCCCATTGCATTCACGTACATTCGAAACTGTGGATCTTAATGGATTATGTTATCAGGTTTGAATTTTGAACCGCAATTTTCTTCAGATTCATTTAAGAATTCGGTCCAACGCAACTGCTAGATTCTTCTGCCATGGCGTTTTAGCTTCTTGGAAAAAACACAACAGGCCGATTTCCAAAACGAAGATTTATCGATCAACGATTGGTGATCTGGTTGACCATAAACATTTGGATTCACATCGATACTCGATTGACAAGGCAACCATAACACCACTCACGATCCGTGGATCGAGGCAATCCACGGATTAATCGTCGTTTTGGAAATCAGGTGAACATGTCTAATTCCTGGGGAACTGTTGACCCCCCTTAACAGATCACCATATAACTGAACAATAATTCCAAACAAACAAGATCAAAGGATCCTAACCTTATGAGGAAGATAGAAACTTGTAGCACGTTTAAATGCCAGCCAATCTAAAAGGCTACCCTCTTGGACAAAGTGAGACACATCAGAAATGTGCACGCCGACTAGAAAATGACCGTTGGGCAGACGGTCACATGACACAGCATCATCTAAATCACGGGCAGTTAACGGATCTATTGTAAAGACACAGGTTCCACTGAAATAAGCATGGTAATAACAGAAAAAAAGATCAAAATACCAGGAGCAACAGCCATGCACACGTTTTTTACTTGCATGGATCAATGAAGAAAAAGTCAGCAAAGGATATGAGACATTCCTAACAAGAACGAACATCTGGGTCTTGGAGGCAGGTCAAAACCGTGCATTTTGCTTGTCGCTGTGCAATCTAAAACAAAATTTTGTAACACATGTCATGATTGAGGTATCAGGTTTTGAGGGGAGATGTCAATATTCCCTACAACTTCACCCAAAGGATGGATGGACCAGACCTAACTACATGGAAACCAGGGGCGTAACAAAGGTGGTCTGATTAGCGGGAGGAGTGGTTTTTTGCCAACTGAAATTCACGAATTGCCAACTGAAAATCGCAAATTTTCAAACTGTATGCAGGTGCTTTAAACTGTGTGTTTGAAAACAAAAAAACCTGCCTGATCAAATTTGGACACAACGCGAGTCGATCGGCACACAAAATGTTCCGGGAATTGTGAAAGTGAGTCAAAAAAGAAAAATATTTCACATTCTTGTGGTTTTTTATCAAACCGTTGTGGCCCGGAGCACCATTTCGACAATGATTACGCAGTATGGTTTAAAAAAAGGAAGAAAAAATGGCGCATTCTCAGAATGTGTCGCAGGAAAAAAAAAAAAAAAAAAAAACCGGACATTCGCAGAATTCGAACGTGTCGCAGAAAAGAAAAAAAAAAATCGAACATTGGCAGAATTTGAACAACATCGTGAACATGTGCATGCAGCGATTGCCAGATCTTCGGAGAGAACAACTCAAACAAAAGTTGTCAAGACCCTGTGCACCCCGAAGACAGCCATTTACTACAACTCCACTTTTGGAACTCAAACAGGGGTGGGAATTGGCTTTGTGGTTTCCACTCGAGAACAATATTTTGTTTTACCATGGATTTACAGCAGAAAAATTCGCCAGCCTGTGGATACTGGGTGACCGATCTTGAAGGTGATTCCTGCGGGCCAGCCACCCCTTGAAGTCGAAGCTTTTTAGGTGTTTGATTTGATGATTCACACTTTTTGATTGTGATGATTTGCACTTATGATGATTCACAATTGGATTCCTTGCACTGCCCAAGTGCCTGGTCTCAATATCAAAGGTTGGTGTTACAGTTTGGTTTAGTTTATTGACTACTTTCAATTATCACTGATCTGATGTAGCCAGCTTCCGGTATCCAGGTTGTGCTCAATCCCAAGGTCCTGTTTTTTTCACTTACTCAACTTGCCATGGTCGTCAGGATAATTAATCACTGAACAATTATTTTGACACGATGATGGCTCAAAAAAACGAAACTGTGTTTGCCTTTGTCGATTCAGCAGCCGGAAAGTGAGATAAAAACCCGTACGAATATCCAATCTCGAATTACCCGATTTAAATACCTTCACGAAATTTTTGCACGCTAGCCGTGGGGAGTTCAAGTCGAGGTTTAATTTGCGCCGAGGCGCAAATCTGGTCCCCTGCCCCACCGCTTTGGAAAAATGTGAGGCAGGGGGCCAAATTTATTCCTTGGTGCAATTTAATCCTGACTTGAACTCTCCACGGTAGGCAATGCCCTTACAGGCCACTTTACTCGCCTCCTAGAATTCCACACTCCGAAGATAAATGCAAAGAAAAATTACAACTAGAGTCCATGCAGTGAATGGTCCAAAAGTTATTTTTTTCAAAATCTTGTTGTTTTATTTACAAGTTTGTTTTGCACCAACTGATGATCTGGGATGAAGGTACTGATGCAGTTGGAAAAGTGATGTTGTTTGCCAAGTTGAGTTGGAAATCCAAGGTTGTAATAACTTCCAGTTCGAAAAGTGATGTTTTATCAAGTTGGTCTGAAAGCTGTCGTGACAAGTTTTTTGACAGTTTTCAATTTGCAATTTTTTCCCAAGCTTGGTCCCATTTTGTCAACTGCGCATAAAAGTTGTCCGCTTATGACAACTTCTTCCCTCCCCCACAAAAAGTTTTCCGTTGTTACAAGCTTTCCCCAACGAGAAGTTGGGGGGAAGCTTCCACCCTATCTCACCACTCGCACATGGAAATAATAAAGGAGAGTTGTATTTGTGTTGCTAACATCTTGGTTTTGCAGTTTTGTGTGATTGGGCAGGCATTTCAACCAGATGATTTCGCTCGGGGCTCATCTTAAAAAGACCAATGGTTCAGAATAAAGTTTTGCGATGTGAAACGTTTTGCGCCTCGCAAGCCAACTGCCAGATTGGGAATCAGGAAACGAACAACCTTCTATGGCACACCCAGTGCAAAAAAAAACAATTCAGAATCACAAGCACAGAACCCTAGATAACTTACCGGAAGTCTTTTCTCTCCTTCAAGTCCAATGAAGAAACAGACCACGGCAACTGTGGCAAATCTTTGCTGATGTCATCAGGAAACTCGGTGATATCAATCTGAGCCTCAACCATCAGTGCATCCAACTCGGCTTCCAAATTACCTTTCTCACCGAGCAATGCACAAAGACTGCCAACAGGTACCGTCGGCGATTCCCAACTCCTAATCTCTGCAATATAGATTGTAGTCTCAAATGACTTTGGATGGCGGAATAAATCAGGCGGACATTCCAAAGCGGAGATCTTGATCCTTGGTATCCTGCTATCAAAAGGGTGGAACAATGCAGAACCCTTATTTCCATCCTTGTATGGGCCTAACCAACCAGCTGCGACCCGTGGATTTTTCAATTCGATTATGAAGACAACCTTGCCGGTTCGTTGGAGGAAATCTGCGCAGTTTGGGTGCTGCCCAACTGCTCTCCAATCGTACTCCACTTGCGTTTGGCTGGATTTTGGGAATCTCGGTGAGTGTGTTGGTTCATGGTTCACATTGGTAGCGGTTGCAGGAGAGAGGGCGTGCTCACTGGGCAACAACACTCGCATACCATTGAGTTTCAGACGTTGCTCGGCGCGCCTCTGCTTCTTGCGCATCCGCTTCTCTTGCTTCCTCAAGAGCTTTTCTTCCTCAGTGAGAACACCATTACCTTCCCGGAAATCTGAAGTTGAAGAAGACTCATCATTGAAAGAAGATATTTGTACAACACTCCCAGAGATTGCATTTTGGCCAAATGAAACAGGAACAGCGTTTTCAGCTTGGCACTGTCTTTGAGAACCGTCATTCCAAATGCATATCCCTCGTCCACCACAAAACGACGACACATCACAATTACAAATGGCATGGTTAGAAGATGTGCTTTTATTAGTTTCAGAAACAGTTGTGCTTTGATTAATGTTTGTGAGAGAAGCATCATAAGTTGACACACTTGTCCTTGCTGGCACACTACCCCCCTCTCTGGCGTAAGATCCAATGGGGTCGTCTCGCGAAGGTATCTGAGAATTAATCGAGGTTACCGACACTGGGCTGGAATATACAGGTGCGTTGGAGGCTACACCAGAACCGGATTGCTGTGTTTGGTTATTGGAGTATTTTGCAACTGCAGAAAGGATGCGATTGGCTGGCAAAAGTGGATATTTTTCAATGAATGATTTGATTCTATCGTTCAGGACCTGAAATGTTAAGTTGAAAATTAAAAATGCTGAACATTAAATAATCAAGCATCGCGAAAGGTATGATAATTTTTCTAAAAGTTTTGAGAAGCCCCACCTCCCATCTAGTTTGCCATTTATTTATTACACTAAGAACAAAACTTCAAGTTTTGAGAACACATCGAGTTATCATCTGGATAATGGCATTTATTCGTAACGTCACACCATAACAATTTGAATTGGAAAATTATCACATCATTCCAGTGCCTAACTGATCGATGCAAAGCATCTTGTGCCATTCTCAAATTTCCGAGCTTGTTTCTGGGAGCCTCCCCTCTTCTCGACGTCAAGGGGAGACTGGGACTGGCAGTACATCCGCACTCCGCAAACAGTCCAGGACGAAGATTCTAACCAAATAGCCTCACACTGGTTTTATCATCACCACATTACTGTACAAGGTTATCAACTTCAACTCATACTAACAAATCAACTTAAATTCATACCAAAATTTTAAGACCTCACCGGCTAGTAAAAAGCAATTCTGCAAGAAACATGTTGCAAAATACGAGTAGCTTGGATGGAGTGGATACTCCCAAGGACCCACATCCTAAAAAAGGCAATTGGTGTGGGAGGCTGAGAGAAATAAGCCTCAAGTATTAATGAGATGCATGAGATGCTTTGCATCAATTTACAATTATTTGGTCAACAAGCTGGTTGTTTGGTCGCACAATGGCAATTGGCAGGTCTCTCATTTGCCACAAAAAGAGATGGGATTGCCCTCCCAATGAAAAGTGCATCATGTGATGATGTCCCAGTGAAGCGAAGTAATGAGATTTGTTTGGCAACCTTTCACTAAAATTGCCAATTATGTCACCCATTCTCACTCAATATTGTCATGGCCGTCTCTGGTGTCCCTATTGCTTTTGGGAAAGACTGGTTTTAGGGGGGGCACACATTCGGAATCGTGAAATATTAATTTTTGACAAATTTTGGGTTTTGACCTTCCCAGAGAGATTGAAATCTTCTGAATTGACTAGCGAAAACAGTTTTTTTGAAATCTCATTTGTTTTAAAAGTTATCGTCACCCAAATGAACACTGTCCGATATGCACAAAGGCGGTTTACCGCTCTTTGACATCGCTTTGTCATAAAGTGTTTTTTGTGCAAGCCACAACATTTAAAACACCATTTCATAGCCAGATGAAATGCTAGGGAGTTAAAAATTGGACCACTTATGTAAAAAAAAAAAACTATTCCGAGTCCCAAGACAGAGCCGGAATTTCAATATTTTGCCCCATGTTGAAGTTATTATTAACTATTGTTTCAGTTTCAGCAGTGAAAAGTTGTACCGCTTTCCAAAGCGGTTGATGGAAAACACACTCCTGGATGGCCACAATGAAGATTAGGGAAATTCCGGCTGTCTTGTGAATTTTGGATGTATTTTGTTCTGTGTCAAATTTGAACTTTCTATGTCTTTTTGTTTCGGAGAAAGGTTGTCTGATCTTTACCAATCCAAAAACTCCTGTAGCAGAAAAACCACTTAGGCTAGGTTGGCAAAAATTTGTATGGACCAGGCTCACATGGGTCCCAAAACGTGTGCAAGATTTCATCAAAATCGTTCAGAATGCAAGGCGGGTTTAAGAAAATATCAAGCGGAAGGTGTGCACCTCACCCATAAGTTGAATCAACTTGGAACATCTGAGGGCAAAATGGAATTCGATGTCAAACTGAAACAGCAAGGTTGACACGAGCTCAGAAGTGATTGTTGTTTGTGTTTGAGCCTGAAGCTCGAAAATCATCAGCAAGATGAAGATGCATTTCAAAAAAGATATTTTGAACTGAAAGTAAAATGAGCTCGATAGTCCTGTTGCGGTCGTCAGACATCTTTCAAACTGGAACTTTCTGCTTGGATATTTCCTCTCACTGTGTATGGGGCTTTCAGTTGTAGATTCGTGCTCACATTAGCAAGTTTTTTTAATTGCCTGACTTTTCCATCTTTTGTTTACACCCAAATCAAAAGCTCTGACTTTCCTGGTTTGTTTTGCAAGGTTTCACTGACCGCTGGACATCGTAAAATGGCCCATAATCTGGCAAAACAACACAGGTAGGTATGTAATCATGGTGACCATGAAATGACTGACCTTCCACTGAGAGGGGGGATAGAGCTGTACAGCAACCACATCACCATTCAACGCACAGTTACGATCATTCAGTCCCCCAATGTATATGTCCATCTCCCCGTCCTGAAATGAGAAAAAAAGAAAAAAAAAGGGTAATGATTGCATCGAAAACCACACCGAATGTGTTTGAAAATAAGCAACATCAATAAATGAATAACCCGAGCGCCATTAAAGTTGGACTGGATGCACGGTTTATCACACATGGGTCATCACTCGTCTGCAACATGGGTAATAAAAAATCATCACCGCACATGTTACACACCCATATGGTAACTTACCATATGGGGTAACCGCTTTCAAGATTGAGGACCTTAGCTAGGAGTGGCAGATTTAGTGAGCAAGATGCTTTTCAAATTAGCAACAGTCAACTCCGATGAAAGATTATGAAATCGTTAAAATGTTAAAAAATAAAATGCAGAACTCTTACATGAAAAAAGAAGTACCAAAATATCAATAGTGCCAGTTTTGCTCTTGCCTTCTCTTTTGTCCAGCACGGTGATCATAAAATTACACAACCACTGCTGAGGAAGGGATTCAGCAAAAGCATGAGAACTGTGTTGTTCTTGCATCCCCCATGCATTGTTTTTCTCCACCCCTGACCCTCAATTTCGTTGCTGTTCCCAAAATATTCAAGCGAAAAGTGCACTGCCCGAGGCTCCATTAAACAGAGTAACAAATAAAAACCATGCTTACGCTCAAGGCAGTGTAAACAGCCTGGTACGAATACGGTTTACCATGGTTTTGTCGTTAAATTCTTTAATCATTGAAATTGTGAACGCACAATCTGATATGCAAAGGTTTGTGCAACATGAACGCTTCTTTTTTTCTCAGTTCAGATGTTTGAACGGTTCCCCATCATCGCAACATGACTTCTTGTGCACACGGTGACAAATTACCTGCTTTAGATTTTCTTCCGCAACGATGCATCACCAGATTTACAATGCGGCTAAGAGGACTGAAATGCAAGGGGGACCACCAGCTACATGTGCATGCACTCATGCAGATTGCACCCCATGTCAGACCCCATGTATCTATGAAACATAAAACCTGTTTATTCAAACTTAAAATGTCTCATCACATCTTATCTAAGAATTATGCACACAAGAAATGCATAGACGTAAGGGTTTAAAGCTTTCGTGAGGCAAATAGATGAGCAGTTTGGTTGCCAAGAGAGTCAAATCATGCCACAAAACACCGCTGAAGCACTGCGTAAAGAAATTAAATAATTCAAAGCACCACATCCAGTCATGCTATCGATTCATTTAGGGCACTTAAAGGTTTTTGATGAAAAGGTGTTAGGTATTTTTTATTTTCGATAATTAACTTTGTTTCGGAACACACTACATGGTGTTTGTTTTTTACATAATTATGGGTGCAGCATTTTGTTTTTCATGCAGGACAATTCATGAGCAACATTTTCTTGGTCAATGTGGCAGCAAATTTTCGTCGGTGACCTAGATTTATGATCAAGTGTCATCATCTGAATGAAGGTCCAATTTCCGAAGTCATTGATAAAGCATAACCACTGTGCTTGGCAACACTGTTAAAATCTGGGGGAAAGCTCCATATCTCCAAGTCGTCAACGCCACTGAATTCGTGAACCCCACGCAATAAAGAACCCAATTTCTTGTGTCCCCATGCTAACTCACAATAATTTGAATTTTCCAACTAAACGACTAATGTTTTCTGTTTCAGGTTTTATTCATCGTCTGACATTTTCATGTGAATTGTAAACTCCCATCTAATTTGATTCAGCGTGATCTTTCTCCCAGATTTGGACCTTTTATTGTATGGCCAACTTTTGTGATTGACTGCATGCTAGAAAGAATCTAGATATGTCTAAAGTTAAAAGTGAATAATTCCCCTGTTTTTTTGTTGCTTTTTGAGTTGTTTTTGTTTAACTGCATTTTTTTCTTATCAGGTCCAAGTGTTTTGATTTTCATATCCATATTTCAACACTTTCAGTTGAGCCATAAATTCTTTTTTTGGTGACATCCCACTTGTCCTTATCACACGATTGTCTGGATATCTGGATATCAAAATATATAAAGAAATTATTGAACTGCTCCATCGTCTTATGTTTCTTCCAGCTTTCTTCAAACTTTGTTTCTTGCATACTTTAGATTCAGGTTTTATACGCTGTTTGACTTTTTCAGGTGAACATCCATGTTTTTTATTTCATTAAAGTTTCAATTTACTTCCTTCTGACAGGATTCTGTTCCTCGTTGAATGTTTCAACACATAACAAACCAGATAAGCAGATAGTAAGACTAAATGAACGGTTGTTTTTGTCTTGGCACAAAATGTGGCCAATGAGTGTTACCATTGAGCAATGTAGTCCTTCCCTGCCGAACCACCGTATGCATGGCCGTCAGTGCAGAATGGCTATGATGATGATGATAATGATTGTGCTCCATCCCCAGAAATGGAGTGGAGGATACCTCGCGTTTTATAAATTACTTCTGTCTCAGGCAGGAAATTTTCGTTGAGTCATCCTGTCACGTAAATATAAAACCACACACATGCTCACTTCAAAAACCAGAAACTTGCAAAAAGTGAGGAGTGAGAATGACATACAATCATGCATTTTCAGGAACAGAGGCAAAAGAGAGAGTGCAGGATCCAAGCGAAGCAAATAGTTGAGCTAAATGGATTGAAGCGGTTGTTTATGCAAACCAGCAACCGAGTTAGCCAAACAGATTAGTAATCAAATAAAAATCAAAACCAAAACGTCATATACCAAGAATTACCGGTGCTGTAATGTACGCATCTAGATAGTTCTTGGGATTCACACGGAGGACACCCTGCAAAGATATTGAAAAGAAAAGAAAAAAATGCAAATGCAATGAGAACAACACCAGAAAGAAAACAGTGGAGATGTGTGATTCAGGACTTGATCCGTGGAGGTAGATATCGCCAGTCAAAGTCTTCCGAATAAAGCCCATTGCCGAGCCAAGCCTGGTCCCATTTATTTACTTCTTTCCATGATTGGGAATGATGGAGCGGTGATTCTTCCTTCTCAGTTTTTTTACATTGAAATCTTCATTTTCAAAAATCTTTATATTTAATGTGAAATGTTATGAATGTGAAACAGCAGCTCATTTCTACTCAGCAACAATGTATCAAGTCAGAATCCAGCTCATGTCAAAAACTGAACTCTGGGCCAAGATACAATGTGCCATGTGGCCACTTTTCATAATGGGATTTTCATGATGGGATTTCCAACGATTTTGGAAATGTGGTCTGTGAAATCTTCATTGCTGTGCAGGTTTTGGAAGTTTCGACACGGAATTGGGGAGTTTGAGCACACTGTTCACCACAGTTAACTTAGGATTTGCATCCAGATCTCATGAGGAATATGTCCAACAATTTGCACACAATAATCATTCAATCTCCTTGCAGCCTGGAGATCATGTCGGAATGATCGTTCCGGAAGACAATATTAACATGGTCCTAATACAGGTTGACTTTCAAAAATTCAGGCCATTTCCCTATGTTCTCCGAGATGGTCACCAAATTTGTGAAAGCATCTTCTTTTTAACAGAATCCATTCTGCCATCCTGATAGCTTGACCACCCAACGTCCCCAAATTTAGACAATAAATCGAGAAGTCAGTTTCAAGCTCATGATGCTTACCTCGATTAGTTCGCCTTTCTTCAAACCCTGTTGAACTTCGAACAAGGTCATGGGACTCGGCAAAGCCTTCGACCGTGCAGAATTGTTGCCATTCATGACTGCCGAACTGAGGTTTGGAGTCTGGGACAGAAGATACTGGGAGTTTGAGGCAGAAGTACCGTTGACAAATGAAAACGTGTCCCTTGAAGGGGTGCTGCGTCTGCTGCTATCACTCTTCTGATGTAAATCGCCGTTCGTGACGCTTCCTTCTCGGCTAAATGAAAATACACAACAAGAGGTGCCAGGGAAAGTCAACGAAAACAGCTCATGTTATCCGAATTCATTCTGGTTATTTCCGACTGCCTTTGGAAAAGAAACTTCAGTAGGCAGTTTTTCCTGCAGTTGAATGTGGATGGAGTATTTGCTGGATGGACTGTGTTAAAAAGGTCTGCTTGATTTGTGTTGCGGAATCACGTCAACTCGTGCAACACTGAAGCAAAAGGTGAACTAGCAAATTTTCGGTGGCATGCCGTTGGTTCCAGGTGCGGCCCTGGTGGAACGAAAAATCTTTCAGTTCCAAACATCAAACTTCCTCCAAGTTCCTCGAGTTCTTCCAAGTTGTTTCCTCGAGACGTTTTTCTCCACGTGGACATGTAAACTTTATTTGAACACAAACAGTTAATTTGGATGGAAAATTTTCAGCCAATTTTTGCGCTGGCCAGTCAAAACAAGTTGAACTATAATAGATTGGAAATGGTCTGAAATGTGGCAAGAAAACATGAGAAAAGTGAACTTTTGTTAATAAAAACATCATTTTTGGAAGTTTTTTCCAGAACAGTTTCAGCCAAAAAACTTTTTTCGGTAGTCAAGTGGCGAATTTCTCGCACAGTGGTTTGTAGTTTTACCAGCGCAAACAACAAGAAAACTTAAAAATATTTTTTTGACTGTCGGAACTCACATCTCTCTCTCTCTCTCTCCCCCCTCTTTTGTTTTTTCTCCCTATCTTTTCCAGTTTGTATGGTTGTAGCTGTTTATATCAAGGGACAATCTGAACTGTTACTCTGTGTACCTTTCTCTTACCTTGACTGCACCACAGCGATTTTTCGTTGGGGTACAGTTTGAAAAATCCCCCCATCATCATCTCCAAAGCAATCCTACATGGGTGTACCAAAATAGTTTGTTTTGTTATTGTTGTTCTGAATATTTTTATTTCAAGCTTAAACAATGTCACTGGGTTGTTATTTGTTTTGTTAGGCTATTTCGGTTGTTCCTGTTCTTCTATTTCGGTTGTTCCTGTTGTTCTGCTATTTTTTATTTCAATGTTTTTGGGTTGTTATTTGTTTTATCAGGTTTTGGGTTTGTTGTCGTTCTGTTTGTTTTCATTTCAAAATAATTGGGTTGTTACCTGTTTGTTTTGATAGGTTAGGTTAGGTTTTATGCCATTGATATGAAAATAAACAGGAACAACCCACAGCACTGAAATGAAAAACAAACAGAAAGAAACGGGAAAAAACGAACCTAACCCAACAAGCAAATGACAAACCAACAAACATTGAAATGAAATACAAAGAACGACAGCAAAAACAACCAGATTGCACACCCAGGTTTGAGGTGATGCACCCACCTAAACAGGGGCAGTCCAAAGTGTCTCCCAATGAAAAATCGCTCTGGTACAGTCAAGAGTATGAGAAAAGTGGGCACACAAGGCAGCAGTTCACGCTGTTCGGCCACTCGTATAAACAGCTTAAACCTTATTTATTTTTGAAAATTGGCCGTTTTTGTTCAATTACAATTAGCAATTTTTAATTCTGGCCGAGTGAGCAATGAGGCACCATGAGGCGATGTTCCACGCAGAATGATTTTAGCAAGTGTGGAAAATGGTGTCTGATCAATTCAGGTTGTGAAAAACCTTGGCTAAAATTCAGGGGTTTTTGCTTTGATTTTTCTGATGCATCTGATGAAAATTCAGAATCTCAATTGCAAATCAAATGACAGATGCTGTTTTTAGATTGCTTCAGAAATCTGGCCAACGGGATATGATGCTGCAAGACAATGTGAATTCTCTTATTTCTTTTCTGCAGCAACGCTTTCAAAAAACTTTCTCGGGATCAGATGTGCAGGAATCATGGAGTTTTTGTCTGAAGCTGTAAAGTGGAATGTGATT
The DNA here is from genome assembly GCA_030068105.1 of Sinentomon sp. SZTP_YWyxl. NCBI lineage: Eukaryota > Metazoa > Arthropoda > Protura > Sinentomata > Sinentomidae > Sinentomon > Sinentomon sp. SZTP_YWyxl. The sequence continues at coordinate 14,361 of JASGXE010017716.1, forward strand.
ACAAAAAAAAAAAAAAAAAAAAAAACACGGAAAATTAATCAAGTGCTGCAATTTCAAAGATCTGCCGCCGTCTCTGGGTAAATGACAACAACAGAAGCCCAACGGTTCTGATCACTGATCAGTGATCAAATGCCCAATATCAATGACCAGGATGTGCCACAAACGGGTGGCTCAAAATTTGCAATCGGCAAGCAGATATGCAGCATGAAAAAAATCACGATCAATTGAATGGCAAAACACAGAAATTCCATTTTCATCTGAATTTTCGGCTCTTGGCCAACAGAAACAGGATTCCCATCCTCTTCTCCAGAAAACAACGCAGGCTCCCCTGCAGACGTGCTCGATAAAAATAATTTCGGATGCATTAATTAACCAGCATGCACCAGCAGACAACGAGACGATTGATTACAGGATTCTTGCTTCGAAAGACAGACGCGCAATTAACCGATCCCAGAGAAACAGGAAATTCAAGAAAATTGATTTCGTTGCGATTGGAAGAAAAAATCGCAAAAACGCGCGAGGTCGACGCCCAAACAATTTTCAAAAGAAAAAAAACGTCCATCTTCCCTATGCTGCAATCCTCCACGTGCACTTTGAAAATGAATGTTCGCAGAAGCGTTGTTTTCAGAGGAGAAGCACGCCGAGAGCCCAGACAGCTTATCGAGCTTGGTACAGAGAGATAATAAACGGAAAAATAAAACGTCCAATGAACTCCAAAAGCATGATGCTGTGCTGGAGAGGTCAAGAGGATCTTTAATACATACACATGCTGCTGCAGTTTCATCAAATTGACCGACACACGATACCATATCCATTCAGAGGGACCTGTGTTTTTATTTGTTTGGAATTGCATCTGATAGCGAACTTATCAACATGATTTGAACTCAAATTTTAGACAACAAGCCACATGTTTTGGCAATGTTTGAAAGGAAAGGAAAGAATTTTGGGGCAGATGAAAGAAACAAGAGCCGGACAAAAGGATCTGCTGGCATGATGATCCTTTACTTTCGCCTGGCACCCTTTGGTTGAAACATCTGATGGAACTTCGTCAGCAATTCGGCAAGCGAAGTGATACAAAAGGAATATTAGTTGCTCTGATTCGGATGTTTCCATCTCTTCTGATCAATGCTGAATCGCCTGCAACATTTGAATGCCCATTTTTTCGGTCATTCCAACATTCAGAGCCGACCCGATTGCCACACTCACTTCGCGCGTTCAGAATTCCGTCAGAAGATCACAACGAATCTCCATCCAGGCCGACATTTGGATTGAAACTGTGAAAAAAACTTCGGACGCCGACACATGACAAGTCCAGAGCGCCATATCAATGCTCATGCAGTGGCACCAAGACCAGAGCGCCACCATTGGCGCCCTGCTATTCCAGACACAGGCCAGAGATGCAGCAAAGTGATAAGTTTGGTTGGTACGAACAGAGCGCCCCATGTGGCGCTCTGCACTTGGGTGGCCAATCCACATGCTTGTGTCTGGTCTCTGTGATGTCAAAGCAGAGCGCCACATATGGCGTTCTGGACTTGGTGACAAAGGAGCAGATTTTAATTGGACTTAAAAAGGTTCTGAACTCCATAAGTTTTCCCCAGAAGACCATGTTCAACCCTCCCGCAGAGAGATCAATTTCAGGACCACAGACAGAGATGATTTCTGCTCAGACAGCCGCAAGGCTTCCACATCCAATTATCAACGTTGGTCCTTCTCAATAATTACTGTCATCTCATGGTCATCATGGGATGACGAAAGTGCTCAAGCTCAGGCTCAGTTCGAAGTACCACAAGTCTCAAACATTGGAGTCACCATTCCTCCTTTTGTCAAAACCTTGCGTAAAAGTCCCTCCGATCCAAAATGAAAGATTGTTGTCGCAAGGTTTTTCAAATTGCGATGTCCAAAATTCCGACAACGCCCACGCAATTTGTCTCAGACAAGATAAAATTCAGCAAGAAAAAAGAAAAAATTCACAAATATCGCAACGCCAACTGCATTATGTAAAAAAAAATTCGGCATCTGGTAGAGATTTCGTGATTCAAAATAAGCTGTCAGTTATGAACAACAATCACCATAAAGCATGCACATAACATCAAAATTTGAATAATTCGAGACAGATCAAGTTTAAGCATTCATATCAAGTTATGCATGCACGATGAGGTCCAAATAGAGGCTTGTGCACAGTGTGTCTCAGAGCATTCCAAATGACCCATGCATCAACATTGTGTCCCTTTTTTGTATCCAAAATTAATGGGAAATTGGAGGTCCGATGAGTAGACATAATTTTTGGACGGGTTTGGTGAGAGTTGGCAAGTTCGTGGTGAAGTAAAAAAAAAGCTTGCAACTTCGCATAACTCAAGTTCCAACAAAATGTGTATCAGAATAACTAAACATTTTACACCTGCGAACGCCCACAGTGTTATTGTGGTCGGCTTTGTGGGATACATGCAAAGAGATTAATAAAGAATAGAGGACCAGTGGCATCGTGTTGATGTTGTCTGCTCTCTTTTTCTCCGCCGCCCATCACCGGGGCAAAAAGAAGAATCGGCGAGACCGCAATGCATGCATTTTCCGATCCAAAACGCGCTGATAGTCGATTTGCATTGCGTTCGTCCATCCGGTTTGCGTGAGGACGAAACGTGGGGCCTTTTGGGACACACTGGGGAGAAATGGTACCACAAATGACCTATCAAAAGGCTTTTTTCCTGCCACGGGACCAGATTTGACCCAATTCAAAGTGCTTTGTTTGACCTTATTTGGGAACTTATGGTGCCCTGTGGGACCCCATCAAATGCTTTATCGATCTCACGGGACCTATGACACCCCTTCTGATGCTTTATTTGGCCATATGGGACCTTATGGAACCAATGGGATTTGACCTCACGAACAATTATTTTGGGACCACATAGATAGGACATCAGAATTCAAAAGACGTTGGATGACACCGCAGCAAAATGTTTTGTTTGACCACGAAGGAAAAATGCGACCCAATCGAAAATTTCATTTCATCTCATGGGACCCTGTGGAAAAGGACCCTCTGAAGTCCAAATGTGATGATACGCGACCTTCTAGCACCATACGGGATCTTACGCCGCTCCATAAAAAATGCTTTAGGCTTATTTGACCTCACGGCCCTCATGGGACAAAGTGCTTCATTTTGCACTTCATCGTACTATGGGTCCATGGTCCATATGGGATTTGACCTCGTGGTACCCCATTAGACCACACAGGACTTCATGTGATCCTTTCAAAATACAAAAGTTGACCTCGTAGGACCTTATGAGACCCAATAAAAATGATTTGATCCAATTGTTGGCCTGCACTGGATAATTCTGGACCCGCATGACATAGGGTCCAGCAGGTCCTGTGGGACAATGTGTGACCTCGTGGCACCCCGTAAAAATGAATCATTTGACCTAATGCGGCCAAATGGTACACTGGGAGCCCATGGCGGGTCACACCAAACAACGGACGTGGCGCAACTGGACGCAACACGAAATACTTCAACCCCAGTGAGGCTTCGCAGAACTTCAGCCTGCGTAGTTAAAGTGGTCACATGTCACAACGATAAAACATGAACAAATCGCCAAACTGACAAAAAGCTGTGGAAACTAAACCAGCGCAACAAAATCATGTGTGCGCAGACCAAATACGTGCGACTTCGTATGTTGCGTAATGAAAGGCCTCTTCGCTTTTTGTGTGCAAATTTGTCCATCCCAATTTCAAACGACTCGTTTTCACAATTATGCATGCTTTGCTTTCATAAGCATCCGAGATCAAATTGCATTTCTCAAATAACAGAAATGTTGACAGGCCAGCAAAGTTTGCATGCCAGAAATCCAGAGCCAACTTTCTTGCAACAACAAATTCCAGAAGCACGCTGCTGCATTTCCAATGCCAGATGACTGGTTGCCTTGGGACAACTGAGATATAAAGATGGTGGGTCGCCACACAAAAGCCATTTTTCGAGGATAGATTGCCAAAAGTACACTGAACAGAAAATGTTCAGTGAAAAAATATGCTCCGACCCCCCATTTCCGCGCAACAGCCACCCAACCAGTGAAAATCGTCTTTTTCCCCGTTGCCCCTAATGCTTCCCGGCACGCTTTTTGCCCCGGCGATGGCGTTTTCTCCAAATTCAATTCGACAACAGCGCTGAACGCACGCCTCACCACCCACTGCACCTCTATTTTATATTAATCTCTTTGGATACATGCGGGGGTGTCGGCACACACTGGTCTGTGCCACTGCTCCAGCACTGCCACCGCTCCATGCCGAAAACACAACCACCCGTGCAACCAGTTCTCCGGCTATTGCCAACCCGCAGGATGACCGGACGGCATCATTGGAAATTGCGTGACTTCTGTGTATTGTTTCCTGACTGGCCTCTGTCTTGGACCTGGAACTACGTGTTCTTTCACATGCGCAGTGTGGTGCTGTACACGGGACCTCCTGTTTAACGTCCCATCCGAAGGAGACGAGGGACTTCGCCACTAAGTCCCCTCTTAGCAGTTCAACCAGCATGACAAGGGTGGTCTCCCATTCAAGTCCTGGCCCAACGTAGCTCAACTTCGGTGTTCTGATGGGAGCCGGTGCAAGCCACGTGGTGTGCGCCGCTGAAATACTGTACCAGTCCACATGGCGAAGCAGAGCAGACCTATTCCAAGGTGTTGCCAAACTGGAACGGTTCCTGTTTGCCACCTTCTGCAACTTGATTGCCCTATTTTTGTCTAACTCGGTAGCCTTTCATGAAATGGAAGCGGCAGACAAACATCACACAAGGCGTGGGCCTTTTTTCCTGAAGGCTGTGGGCACAGATTTCCGGGAATCTACATTTCGGCTTCCATCCAAACCAAGAATTCTCGCTCCTTTTTACCATTTTCCCACGCATGAATCATAAAAAATCATTTCAAAAACATGTGTTTTTATTTTCAGATTTATGCAAATCATCCTTCTCCAAGATGGTTTATCTGGCAAGAGGCATGCAGCGATTACGATAATGTGGTGAATAATCCGAAATTCTACAAGGGTAGGTGTCAAAGTCCACGTAACCGCTGCATGATGGACTGTGGGCCGGAAGAGAGGGCCCAACGCCCAAACACGGCGCAAAACGTGACCATGCCTTCGACGAACAAGTTCACAGAAGATTCATGGAATTTGTTTACGAAAAAAGAATGAAAGCAGACAGGCGACTTGATGTTGATCTCTCAGCAGAAATCATCTGACAACTCGCAACATATGAACCAGTCATGCTGTCAAAAGGTTGGCCCAACGGTTGTGACTGCGAAAAGGGTGAACTCTTATGCAAGCTGCAACAAACAACAAGAGATCATAACAATGAAAATAAAATACTACTTTCGTGTTTCTGCAAATAAAAATGTCACTGAATTCAGCGACAGATCAGTCAGTCAGTTCTTATTTTGACTGACTGACGAGAAAACAGCACTGCAAATTTATGCATGAGCATCACATTCAACACCGTCATCATTAACCAACAGACAAATTCAAAGTGCACCACCCCTCGCATATCAATATGCGAGGGGTGGTGCTTAAAATGAAAAAGTTCCGCATGGAGGAAAAAAGGCCAACTTTCAGGTTTCAAAAGGTTTTTTATTTTCAAAGTGCAAAGGCGGCAAAAATGAATTGCGTGCGCTGTGCCAAAATTGTGCTCGATGCACCTTTTTTCCGAAAATTCCATTGGAGTCGGGAGTTATTTTTGCAAAAGTCCAGTCCAGAAGGGGAAAACCGTTGGGGCAACGTGAACCCCCTTTCGGCCGTTTCCCATTGCGAAGTGTTCGCAAAAAGTTCGGACACATGCAGTGAGTCACATGACCATGTGACTCACAGGATAATTATTCGGGCATGAGCGGCGGATTTATGTTTTTCTTTCGTGTATTTTTCCCATTTAACTGTTGCCTTCGAAGCTGTTTTTTAAATCTTTTCACTCTTTTATGCAGGCGGTAAAAATTAAAGCGGCAGATTGCAACAAGGCTTTCTATACAGATGTCAGATTCTGGCTTGGCCTCTTGCTCAAGCGGGTCTTTAATTTCTTTTAAAAATTAAAGATCCTCTTTTTTATTAAAAAATTCAAAGATTGCAGAAATTAAAGATCCTATATTTTATTTAAAAAATTCAAAGATTGCAGAAATTAAAGATCCTCTTTTTCATTAAAAAAAATTAAAGATTGCAGAAATTAAAGATCCTCTTGTTCAAGAGGATCTTTAATTTCTGCAGCATGGATTTTTTTACATAATCTGAACATTTTTTACATAATCTGAAGTCACAATTTTAACATGTGTGAGCGCGTTAATTCCGCTACACTGATGCATGAGGGCTGTGAAGACAAACCCATCCCACAAAAATTAAACGCAGAAAACCAAACGCTTCAACAGTCAGAATGCCAATTGCCGAATAGAAAATAAAAGTGGCAGCAAAATGACAAGAAAAAATGCAAAACTCAAGTTTCAAATCGTTCATATTTTGTTCTCTGCTTTTGTGAGAACAATAAACAAATTCGCAAGGCCATGGCCAAGGTTGGACGGTTGGACTGGACGGTCGTTTTGTTTCCGTCAATAAACACCAAAACATGGCACATCCTCTCTTTTTGGCCACAATCCAGCTCCCGCTCACCAGTGCGTGAACAGCATGCGAACTCACCGAAGAACGACTCTGGTCATAAATGTTTCATTGGCTCATCTTTCTGTCGGCGGTGCAGGGAAAACGGGCACATGCAATTGGCCGCAATCTGGATTTGGTATTGGTTGAGAAGACCGACGATTTGGACGAAAAAAAAAACGAAAAATGGCGAATTTCGGGAATAAAATATTTCTTTTCCAGGTTTCCTTTGTGCAATGCAATGACGACTGGTCTTCAAGAACTCTCTTCAGGCCGACAAGTCAATATCACTTGATTTCAATGCAATTGTGTAATATTTGCCGGATTGCCCGCATTCATGAATTAAAAACAAGACTGTCCCATGAGTTTTGAAAATGAGCTCTTTCCAATATGTAAAAATGGAAGTTATTTTGCCAGGCAATTTCTGAAGAAATCAGCTTGTCGCACTCAAGAAACGGTGGGGTGAGGACACCATTGTTTCAGCGTATGGGACAGTGACTTGTTGAAAAAGTCAGGTAGATTTGCAGCAAAATATTGGGACAGTGGCGTACACGGCCAAAAACAGAAGTGGAGCTCTTGGCTGGAGTGGGGTTCATAACGTTAAAATTCCCAACGGATGGGTGGAGCTTTGAAAATGGAGCCGCGTCGTTCGGACAAAAAACAAAATTCAAGGAAGCGGAATCAAGGCTGAGCAAAACAAAAGCGAGGTGTGAAACTTGGCGCGAATCAGGATGTGAATTTCAGCTCTCCAAATGATGATGAAAGAAAGAGCCGTGTGGCAGAGCCAAAAACAAAAATCGTGATGCGATTTCAGCTGTGAACTTTTTTTTCTGCCGGAACAAACAGGCTGAACGCAATCACACAGAAAGAACATTTTCTGCAGATAAATGCCTGAAACACATCCGAAATAAAAAGTACTGTTGTATTGCACATTGCTGTTAAGTCAATTGGCCAAACAAGCATTCCCAGTGGCAATGACCAGGGCAACGCGGAATTTGAATTTGTGGTAGATTTTAAACCAACAAAAACCTTTCCTTGTGAGCTGAAATGTAAGATTTGCCCAAGAATGAATGCGCATTCTCCCGAATGACATCCGGACGCAGGCAACAATGCGCTTCCTAAATCTTCACTCACCAATTTCATGGTGAGTCATTCGGACGTTGAATTTCCTAAACATTTCCTTTTCGACATGCATGTGACAATTTGGTGTTGGTTTTTGAATGCGGAGCCTAAAAATGCTGGGCCAGTGACTTTTGCCAAAATTTTTAAAGCACAGAGTGATTGGGAATTGCATTGTCCGGATCTTCAAAAGTCTGAAAATTCACCCCTGTCCTGGCATTTTTGAAAGACTGTCGGCGGAGAGATAAATATGGGGTTGACGGTAACTCCGAGTTGCGAGGGAAAAAATCGCCCCATTTATTCAATGGAAAAAATTGACTACATATACCTCGGAGAGGCAGCGCTTCCTCCGTCGTGCTGATCTCTCCGCTTCGTAATGCGGTTGTTCACATGGGTTCCTCAGAAATGAAAAAAAAAAGAAAGAAAAGAAAGAAAATTCACTGCAGGTGTATAGTTATTCGTATTTTAAGCCATTAGGTTCTTTTAACTGGATGTCAAAGTTGAACGTGCGTCGACTCCGCAGGCATCCCGAACCTGCACGATGCTGTTGCAGACCGGCCGCAGCGGTCAGTCCACACAGACCTCTTGATGGGTCACTTCCGCTGGCTGTTGATTTACATATTTCGGACCCTTCAAATTTCATGGATTGCCGATGGCCTCACCAGCTGCGTTCAACCGAACGCTTCCCCGTTTCATGAAACAGAATAAATCAGGCAGACACGGACTTGGGTTGCAGGAGGAGAGTTCATGTTTCAACTCCTGATGTGCACTCTAAACACAAACGTCTTTTAAAAAGTCACTTTTGTGTAGTCCAAAACGAGACACGTTTTAGCGACTTTTTTCTCGGACTTGGAATCTTTATGCTTTGTGTGTTTGTTAAAAGAGACTAAAGTGCTTCAAAGAGTCGTTTTAGGAATCCTTTAGAAAGACGAAAAGCGCCTAAAAAGGTGTTTCGATTAATCATCTAGACGACTTTTAAAAGGCAAAATGCAAAAAGACACCAATTCTGAAAAAAGTCGGCAAGTCATGTCTTGTTTTGGACTACAATGGTAAATATAGGAAAGTGACTTTTTAAAAGACGTTTGAAATTTAGAGTGTGGTGCAGGTCGTTGGTTCCTTTTTGAATTTGTGTGCTTTTTGCCCCAAGTGCAGCATGAGATGGACACCCATGCAGTCTGAGACACTTGCCCGACTTCTACCATGCAAATGTCTGGTTTACCCGCCTTCATGTTTTTGATGTTCATGCTTGCCATTGTTGTGTTGCGACACTGCAGGAGTGGAAAGTGCTGCGTTTGCCTTTTCGAGAAACTTCCCGCACTCCCACTTTCGATATGTCGAGCACCCTGCACGGTCATTGAAAAGTATTTTTTGTGTGATTATTTGTCAATTCTTTTTTTAAAAAACTAACAATCTCCCCAATGGTGCGTTGGCAGATTAGCCTTTTCGCATAATCGCAGCGGCAAGACCCTCGCCTATGTTCGGAGATTACATCGCTTATACTGTGCACACACGAGATGACTGAAAATTTGCAAGAATGTTCTGAAAGAACGCATTTCTTGATTTTTGGAAGTTCACTCAATGAAATCGTTCCTTTTCAATTTTTGGGGCCAACGTGCAAAACTCATTGACCGACCTTCGTATTTCCAGACTCTTGGTGAGCCATTTTCTAATATTGGAAATAGAAACTTTGCATAATGGAAGTGGAAAGATTTTTTGCAGTGTCAACTTCTTTTTTGTCCGATCTCGCTCGACAGTGTTATCGCCATTCAAATCTCGGTATTTTCAAACTGTGGAAAAATCGGAACGCGGCATCGCAGAAATCAAGAGATTGAACCTTCCGTTTTGATGCCAAAAATAAACATCCCATCTTGATCCTTTAATTTTCTCAAAAGCCTTTTCCCATTTGAAAGCTGCGGATCTTCGTCCTTGCCCGCACATGGCCGCCAGATTTGTGACGTTTTCTCTGCAGACGCAGAAAGGGATCACCATCCCTCGGTGGCAAAAAAAACAAAATTTGGAACATGCCTCGGCCTTGCGTGTCCTAGTCTGTGCTGGTACAAGAGAAACATTCGTGTTGAGCCAGAGCCAAAATAAACGAAAGTTGCAGTCATTTGTTTGAACTTTTGAAAACACTTTGCAACCATGGAAAACCAACCCAGACCAGAGCAGATCAACTCTGAAAACCCTTATTGGTTTTGTTTTTGCAGAAACTTTTCGAAATTCCATTATGTGCATAAGAACCACCCTGACACGTTGACGCCCAAGAAAAAATCGATAGTTATTGATGAAATTGAGATTCAGTTGTCACGACATGAGACAAAATCAAATCAAAGAAAACATGAAAAACCAATTTCAATTGCTGCTCTATAATTTTTCAAAATAAATTGGATTCAAATTTGAGTTATCAGTCGCACAGCAAATTAATTGTCCAGTGCAGGAACTGGCATAGATACACAATGGGCAAACACCTACAAGGTCACCTTGGCATTGATGATAGGTAATGACCCGACAATGGGGGCATGGCTTTGAAAATCTATACGAGAAGGTACCGCAGCGCACGAGACAGAACAGGGCCGGGGCGAATGAAACGTGATTCGGATACCCATTGTCGATGGGTAAAATGGCACTTGACGAGGGAAAACGCAACAAAAGTCAATTGTTTGTTTCTTCCAAAGAATTGAACACAGGGAGTGCAGAAATGAATTGCACGTGTACAACCCAATATGACAACTGCATGGAATTTTCTGTTAAATACCTACTTTTTTCGGCAACTGTAACAGTTTCTCGAACTGCTGCCCTTTTTTCAGTGTCTCGTTTTTTTTTCAGCGAGGCAGTAAAGTGAGGCTTCCTTTCCAGAAGCCTCATGTCACCAAGTCCAATATGCTGGGATGTACCAGGTTATTTGACGACGCTTCTTGTAAAATATGGCAGCCTCAGGAATTGGCGCACACGCACCACTGACCAACGCATCAATCATTTTTTGCTGTAAATTGGTGGCCGGCCAAAGTTGGATTCTTGAGTTCTCACACGCACGACTGATCACATGAAATATGGTACCATTATGTTTCGCAGCAACCTGTCCAATGATTTCTCGTCATTTCAAAAGCCCTGGTCCAATCCAATTTCAGTTGGGGACGTTCATTTGAGCAGACCCTGTCAACGCATGTGATGGCAAGCGCGGAGTCTCAGGAGTGGCCACTCACTCAGTGCACGAAGCAAGACAGAAAAATCAGGTCCGTGAAACCGAATGCGCAATTATGCACCCAATTTTCCGGATAATTTCATGTGACTCTGTGAAATAGTTGCGAGATGAAGAGGTTGGTATTGATTTGGACAAAAACAGGGTCCGGTGCTGGACAAAAGCCAGCCAGCAGCGTCAAATGACAATGGGATAAAAGTGGCCTCAAGATCCGTGCACTTCGTCAATCCTGACTTTCAAATTTGACGCCAAATGCAGGACGAAGACTTTCTTTCAACTTTGGAAATTTCCTTCACATCAATAAAGGCTGCACAGGAATCAGGACGAAAATAAAAGCCTAAAATAGGCGTGGCTGCTCTCATGCACCCAGGTTGTTTTGCTCCCAGTGTGCTCCAACATTCCCCGAACCCAAAATGCATCGGTCCTGTGCGCCAGAGGCCAGAAAACAGGTCAACTTTGTTTTGCTCATCGGGATATGTCCAGATTGCAATTTTTTACAAAGAAAATCCGCCATCCAGGTCTTCGCTCGGCTGGGTAAGTTCGGCTAGGGTGAGTTCGCTCGAATTCTGGCTGCGTTCGGCCCAATTCCGAGTCAGTTCGGCTGAATTCGGTCGATTTTTGGCTGAGCTCGGTCCAATTCCGGGCGAGTTTGGTCGAATTATGGTTTCGTTCGGGTAAGTTCGGTCAATTCTGGCTGATTTCGGTCCAATTCCGGCTGAGTGCCGTAAAATTCTGAGTGACTTCGCTGATAATCGGTCGAATTCTGGTTGAGTTCGGGTGAGTCGGTAAAAACCCCCCGGCGAGTAAAAACCAGGAAGCAACATATGGCAGAATTTATGGAGTGATTAAACGAGCTAGCTCTCCAGGAACAGGACATTCCTGCAGAAGTGAGTTTCCAGACCTCTGGGGATCGGACACGACAACACACAAAAAGGCGAATTCCAGATTCCTCACAATGTTTCCGCCCAAACAATGAAGAGATCGGAGACGAGAATGAGTGACACATGAATGGAAAAGCAAGGGCACGACACGGCTAAACGAGCAAAATGGCCTTGGTATAAAATGGACAAGTCTGAAAATATCAATATTCGCACTTAAAAATGACATTTCTTCTGGGAATGACATTAAAATAGCGCATTCGCTGCCCTGCCATGCCATTGCAACAGCCGCAGAGAGAACAATTGGCGAAAAAATCGCAGATCAACCCACGCCACATGGACAAAACCAGGCAACGTGAGCCATAAAACATCGGGCATGACAAAATGCACGGATGAGCCACGGGAATTTCATGATGTGACGCACCTTTGAAAAAACCAACGCATCAACCATTTGAAAAGCAAAAACGGCAGGTCATTATTATTCACATTTCCATCGCATGACAAAATCAGACACCACTTTAGTTAAGTTGAAATGACGAATTTGACAGGGTGCACAGCCCACAGGTTACAGAACCACCGTCAAAATAAAACAACCCCAAGTTCACCTCCCATCGGATCTCCAGCATTGGGTTATCTCCTTCCTTCTTGGTTATGGGTCGGATCCAAATAGAAGGGACGTGGTAAAAACTGTTTCTTTTTGCTCGCGGGGGCCGACAAGTAACAAAACAATCAAGGTTGGTAAGAGCTGTTTTGGACAGTTGATGGAAAGACAAATCCATCAACAATTCGAGAGAACAACTTTTGCAAAACACGAATCTGGGACAGCAGCACAGGCCGAGCTCGGAAATGCCAGCCCTTGCAAGAACAAGTTCCGCCTGATGACCTCGTGTGGATCAATTTTTTAGCGAAATTCGCATCTGGGGAAAGCTTAAAATTAAAACACGGAGAGAGAGCTGTGGATAACCGGAACATGTGATCATCGGGACACGTGTTTTATCTTCTTGTGGGGCCACACCGTCTACGAATTTGAACATCTTTTTTCGTTGAAATTGCTGCAAAAAGAACCCACCAACTTCCCAATCCGGTGTCTCCTGTCTTCCTTGTTCAGAACGTTTTCCTCTTTCTCGGATCCGACTCAATTGACGAAAACATCATGTTAGAAAAGTGGTTGCATGAAAAGCGGTCAAAGACGCAAGGTAATTTTCAAATCAATGAATTTCGCCATCAATGATGATTAAAAGTGTAAGCCTTCATTGGACACAGAGTCCACAAGTGGGGAAGACCCATCAACAACTTCAGCCATTTCAGATTGCGACAACTCACAATCCCACCCAAATTAAAACAGGGGCAACCGGATGAAATGGAGCAAAAGGCTGCGCCGAAATAAAAACGAAAAGCGGGCAATTTACTCGAACAAGGTCCTTGGCAATGATCTCGTGCGCTTGAGACCAGCGAGCGAAACAAACAAAATAATTGCAGGGCAAGGTAACGATGTTCTGAGTCAACAACAACTGATGTTTCCAATTCTCAGCCAAATCACACACTTGCCAGCAGCATCAGGCGCCCGAAACATGGCATAACTTTCAAGACAAGAAGTGTCGCATTAATTTGCCATGAAAAAATTGCAAGCAAAGATGGATTTTGGCTCTGGAGCATTTTCTGCCAAACCGCGCATCTTTTCCGGTCCACCTGAATAACGACTTCGAAACAGTTGATGAAATAAGATTTGTTGCAATGGATGATGGGAGGCTGAAAACTTTTCAGCTTCCCATCCATTGCAACAAATCAAGGACAAATTAAATGGAACACCCCTTAATGACGATAATTAAGCTGACGAATGTTAGATAACAATACCACCATGGCGGAACGATGATGCATTGTTGACGTGAACAAAATCCGCTGGCACTCCCAAAAGATGGTCACAATTCCCCAAACAAACGCAATAATGCAGAATGACACATGGCAAGGCTAAGGTAAGCCTCAAGTGAAGGAGATAGGCCGATTGCATATTGTGTGACAAGCATGGTGCTTTTCTCAAAACATTGTTGTTTTTTTTTAAAGAATCCGGCCAAGGAAGTGTGGCATATATGCGGGTCTCAGGCCACCCTCATCTCATCAAAAGCCCACAAATCCTGACCTTCTTGGTCCGAATAGCGATAAATTTCTTTTCCGGAAAGATACTATTCATTACTGTTGTTTTTCTCTGGAAAATTTCCGTTTTGGGAAATTTTCCGTTCTCGGAAAAGGTTTCGATTCACCAGGAAAAATATATCGTTCTATTTTTCCTGAATAGAAAATTTCCGGAAATACCATCTCGAATAAAAACTGTTGAAAATTCAAAACAAAGGCAACTGCTGCCACATTTGAAACGAAAAAGTCGCCAAGAAACACAAGGCTGGAATCGCAATTTACCTCGCATTCAAATTTTGCGCAACGTTGGGAGATGAGGAAAAGGAATACGAAATAATCAGGAAAAGGAACACGAAAGCCAAATTGAAATACCTGGGTATAGGTGTAGGCCTGCAACTTAAAAAGACCTACTCGTATTTGCACAAAAATCAAAGTGGTATCGACCACTTTCATTTTTCAAACTTTGATTTTCAACAGCAGCATTTTCAGATCGACAACGACATTGACAAAATGAAACGCCAGAATAAATCATCATCATCATGGAGTCATATGGACTGATAGCCATTCGGCTGGTGGTCCGACCATTTACCTTGTTGCACACACCTTGGGCTCGCAAGGAGAACTATGCCCCATAGGCCATAATCGTAGCCCATTTCTGCTCTGCATTCAACTGAAACGACTCGGACCAGTTTTACGGCGTATACACGCCAACCCGCAGGTTTTCCCGGAGAGAGTCATGCTCTGCAGAGCAGTAGACGTGTGACTTGTGAGATGTGGCTTCTCTGTTGTGTAACCTGCCAAGCCACTATCTTGGACTTGGAGCCAGGTGTTCTTTAACGTGCACAGTGTGATGCTGCACACGGGACCTCCTGCTTAACGTCTCATCCGAAGGAGACGAGGGACTTGGCCACTAAGCCCCCTTCCAGCAGCACAAACTGGGGTACAAGGGAGGTCTCCCATCCAAGCATCATCCAGGCCCAACGTTGCTTAACTTCGGTGTTCTGATGGGAACCGGTGCAAGCCACGAGGTATGCGCTGCTGGCTAATCATGTTCGTGATATTATAATTTCGGGTAAAGTCGATCTGTTGGGGGGACGGAATATTACGTCCGAGGACGGAAAATTCCGTCCGGGGTTGAGGGAAAAGGAAATTCGGTTGCGATGGGAGCGCGCAGGTAGAAATGACTTATCATCTGCTACAAGGTGAACAGAAGATCCAGGTTGGCTTAGTTTAGACTAGGTTAGGTTAGATTAGGAGATTATAGAGAAGACCAGGCTAGAATGGGTTTGGTTGTATTAGGTTGGATTGAAATGTTGAAAAACAATGTTTCGTCAGATTAAAAAAATAACACATAAATCAACAAAAATAACACAAAAACAAAGAGACATTTAACGGAAACTGCTGTCTGTCATGCCATCGTGTAACCCGGATATTTCCTAATCTAACCTAACCTACCCAACCTAACCAAAACTAAGCCAACCTGGATCTTCTGTTCACCCTGTAGCCTGTAGCAGTGACAAGTCTTTCTGCCTGCGCGCTCCCATCGCAACCGAATTTCCTTTTTCCCTCAACCCCGGACGGAATATTCCGTCCCCCCAACAGATCGACTTTACCCATAATTTCTGCTCTAGCGGAGTTTCCATAAAAAACTGCTTTTAGAACAATCACAGAATGCTTTTGAACCAGGTGTTGGCATGAGGGCACAAAAAAGACGAACGAAACAAACATTTCGGTGGTTGCTTACCTGTCTCTGCTGGATCTTGAACCTCCGGAGGCGAACCTCTTCTTCAGTTGAGGTCGGTGCAAGTAAGACGACTCCCCAACGTTGCTGGACGTTGAATCGTCGCTGAATCCGCTGGAACTACCTCCCGATGGTGATCTCGACAATCGCGTCCTTCCAGATGCTGCAAGTGGAGTTGGAACAACGGGCATCAAAGGAACGGCCTTCCTGACTCTGACCGATGTGGGCTCAGGCTCGTCAGCAGTGTCATTTTCGTTTGACGTTGTCGATGACGATCCAGGAGGATGGAGAACCAAGGAAGGCGGAGCACCCAGCGACGATGACCTGGTTCGGAAACCAGTTTGGGAGGTCAATTTTGTCCGGACCTTCAACGGGTATATGAACTTTGACAAGTCCTGCAAAAGAAAAAAGACAAGGAGAATATTGCTGGTGCCTTTCGGAAACCGTACCGCAGAGATCAGAAACCCTTGGAAAACACAGGTGTGGATAAAACGCTGAACGTCTTGCTTGTCCTGCTGGAAACCTGCTTGTCCTGCTGGCAATGGTTAAATAGGTTAGGTTATTGTTAGATTAGGTAATCCTAACCTAACCTAACCCAACCTGGCCATTACCAGCAGGACAAGCAAGACAAGCAGGTTCAGCGTTTTAGTCACTTCCGGAAAACACCACTACATGGCAGCAGGAGTCTTGTCTCTGAACAAAGACAAGGATCCAATGGTGACAAGCCAACTTGTTACGGCAAGTTTTAATCCTGTGTTGTTTGTTGGTAGTGGACATTGAGAGCAGTTGATGTTCCCTCAACTGACTTCGAAATGACCAACTTGCTTTCAACTTGACTTGGACAAGTACCCATCCTGTTTCTTTCGCACAAAAATGGATGAAGTGGTGAGACACTGCGAGGTTATGCGCAGACGAAAATTATTTGGAAAACATGTAAAAAGCAGCAAAACGAAGACAAAGAACATTTTGATATTGCCCCAAAGAGCTGGAATGGAATGAGATCCGGACAACAACAAGCGAAAAAATACGGCATAGCATAAAACCCACAAAACGGAGAACAAAGGAACAAAATTGAAAACAGGGGCAGAGGAGAAAAAGTTTTGAGAGCTCATCCTCACCTTCTTCTCGCCCTTCGATTCCAAGTCCTCTCTAACTCTGACCAATCTTGATCTGAACCCGACCGACTTCAGCTGCGAGGATATGGTCGGATTGTAAATGGTCGATTCTGATGTCAATGGTGACGGACTGCTTCGCTCCAAGCTGCTGCAACCGCTGCTGGAACTCCTGCCAGACGTTCTGAAAGAAAAAGAAAAAACAGGAAGAAATTCCGAATTCAATCTGAAAGCCATTATCAAACTCCTTCTGCAGAGGTAGATTTCATATTTTCATTCCAGAATCATCGCAATTATTCAGTGCAGCTGTCGGAAGCGTGGTAAAAATAAGTGTGGTATCCACAGGTGACTAACTAGGGAGAGGGAGAAAAAAAACAATCAGATTTTTGACACAGGGTAGACTTTTTAAGCAAATATAAGGCCTGTGAAGGCTTAAATCAAGAAATTAACAAGAACATTTTACGAATTTCCGAGAGGAGAGGGCAAAGGGACGGGGGAACCTATGCCCTCTCCTCTCTCGTGTGCCGATTGCAGAAATTCTTTCCAAAGAATCTCACAAAGGGTGAGGTCTTTGGGGGTACATTCCATTCTCTGACACTTTTCGGAAAAACAGAATGAAAACATGCGTTGCAGGTACTTTCTGCAGGTATGGTGCTTGAATGAATGTTATAGAGGGAGCGTGGGGGGCGGCGCCCCCCACAGAAGGAAGAAACGCACCCAATATTGAAATTTCAACTCGAAACAAACGTGAAATTTTGGCAAGCGCCCCCTGGTCCTGGTTTTGCAAATTAATCGCTGACTGCAGGTACAGATAATTGCGAGAGGCGATTGACGACAGTTTGTCAATATTTCCAACGGAAAGCATCAGGAATTTAAAGATCCGATATATTCATCATTACACATATTCTCACATCAAACTGCAGTCAAGTGGCAGTACATGCAATCACCTTTACGAATCACGCTGTATTGTCAACAAAACACAAGTCTGCAATGTCAAAAGGTACACGATCACACTGAAAATAAGTGTGTAATTTTACACTTTTTGCCACCCCAGTAATCCTTTGGGGAAAAACATGCCCGAAGGTGTCACTGGGTGGACAAAAAAGTGTAAAATTACACCCTTTTATTTTCAGTACATGAGATTCCCCCAAGGACAACATCGCACTTTGGCCAAAGACGCTTGAATTTGAGGAAGACTGCCTGCCTTTCAACAAATTTCTTCAGAAAAAAACAGGAATTCTCACCTTCTTGCCTTTCCAACAGATCCACTTTCACTTTCCTCGTGCAAAGTGAACAACAATGGGGTTGAAGAGAAACGAACCGAGGGCGACACACGGCCGGAACTGCTGCCGGGCGCTGGTGGGACAGCCGATCTTGGATTCTTTCCCTGTTGTTGATTCTGCTTCTGTTGACCCGCAACAACTTTCGTCTGCTTTCCTTTGGAGAGAATCGATGTCGGATTGCTGTTGGACACGCTGTAAGACGATGAGCTGGACGTGGCCAATGAGAGGTCAAGTGAAGCGAGCGCGTCAGAGATGTGGTTGGTTTTTACAGAAAACTTCGGTTTCGTTGCAGGTGGTGGTGGATCGTGGCTCATCACTGGGTGCGACACACCGCATCTGCAATCTGAAAGTGAACACGCAAGGCATACAGGTGTCCATGACAGTGACGGAGATTTCCTTAAATACCGAGGGCGTCTCACAAACAACAGGTGCTTTTTAAAATGCGTGACCGCGAATTTGGTTTTTGATCTGCGAACGACCTGGCGATCGCCGAGATAATTTCACGCCAATCCTCAACAGCTCATCTGAGGTTATTGTTTTCTTCGTCGGCGATCACTGCCAAAAAACTGTGGAAAATGCTGGGTTCAAAAAAGGATGCAAAAAAGCACATCAAAACTCACAAGGCACTGACATGCCATTCATTTCGTCTGGCTTCACTGGAGTTCGTCAAGGCTTTATGCCTTTTTTCTTGTTGGGTGTCGCTTTGGCTGGCTGCCGAGCCAAAAGCAGTGCCTGATGTAAACAGTGAAAAAATGGTCCCGAATGCAGAGAAAAAGCGCAGTGTCACATGATGAGCTTTGTGCCTGTCATGTCAGCGTTTACCCCAACTGGTACTCTGAGAAGTGATTGCGGCCCAGGCTTCAGGGAAAAATAACAACTTGCCAATCGGAACAAACGAGACAGCGATTCCTTTTCTGAAAAGCTCTTTCAATGAAAATTGCCCAATCACTCGGAAAATTCACAGCAATTTTTATTTTTACAGCAATTTTACAGCAAGGATGCGTGTCAAAAATCAATGATCACCTTGGCAGCTTTCAAGCCAACAAAAAGCAGTCGAACCAAAAGTATTCAGTTGGGTCAAGGGCTTTTGCTTGCGGATTCTGAATGGGTGACGGAAATTCGAATGCGTCATAAATTTGTTTGCATGCCAGAACAATGGCGGGCAGAACGGTGCAGCGGAAATAACTCAGCTCATGGAAACAATCCAAGAACAGCCAAAATCTGGGTGGCAATTGCAATTGTCACAAATTTGGGTCATGTTTGCGAGGAGGGTGGGGCAAGCCGGATTGCGTGAGTTTCGTTCAACGGATATCGTGCGGAACATAGTGCAAATGCCAGCCATGCTGAAAATAACCTGACGAGTGACGCTAGAAATGTGTGGTAGTGGTAAAAACGCTTTAAAAACCTTTGCACGGCAGACACTTGCAAGTGCAACAAAGGAAGTATGACGTGCAAAACCCCGATCACGACCGGAAATGCGCAGACGTCACGCTATTCACAAAATCAGAACGTGCGACTCCTTGGCGCACTGACGTTTCTCAAATGCCCCATCTGGCAAAAAATGGATAAGTTAAAAGCATGGTTAAAAGCCAGGCAGAATGAGGTGCCGTTGGAAATTCAAACATCGCATTCCGAAAACAGTCGGAACCTTGTGAAGCAAGCTGCCGTCGAAAATCACCAAAGTTTTTCCCCAGAACTCCCCGCATGCACCCGACTTTAAAATCCCAAAATACCTTTCTCTTCTCCGAACAAGAAACACGTTTGCCCATGAGAGGTGGTTGTCCCCGTATTTAAATGGAAATCTGTTTTTCAAATGAAAAAACATGGAGGCAGTAGCGGATCCAGTTCTCCACTTTTGGGGGAGGGCTATGTGTGCGCGGGGTTGTGGGGCAGATCCCCAGCGAGGTTCCCTGCCATGATTTTGGGGGATATAAAACCGACACAAGTTGGAAGAAATTTTTTGAATGTGATTTTGTTGCAAAAGGGAGACGGTCACCTCTCCGTTCACGAGTCGAGGTATTGTAACAGGAAAAACTTTTATTTCTGCAGTTCCGTATTTGTTCGAAACTCTGTGGCGACGTTCCACAAAATGCGATTTTCACCCTAAATAAATTCAAAAGTTCAAGAAAATGGTCCAAATCTAGAAAAAATCATGATTACTTGAAACCCTGGTTGCCGTGGATGTGAATTCAAAATTATTCTGAGCAGGTGTTCCAGGATGGGGCCTTCATGCCATTCCCATAATCGGGAAAGCACGGCTTTTTTACTGAATGCGCCTTTTTCAGATGCGTGAAGTACCTATTTTATTTTTATGCTGGAGTGGGCGGAGTAAACACAGTTAACCACCACCGTCAACGGGGATGAAAAGGTTGCAGTTCGGAATACCTGCCGACATCTGAAAAAAAAGCTGAACTGGACGAGTTTCACACGTGCTCAAGTCGCCAAAATTGGATAGGAAGTTGAGGACGATGTGGGTTGGGTAGGTTGGTCAGGATCGGTGTGTTATAGCGTGTCCACACATTCGCGATTTTGTCGCGTTGTCGCGTCGTCGCGCGCGTAAAAGTTGCCGGGTGCGACAACATCGCCTTGTGTGCAGAACTATCATGCGTGTATTCGCACTGCACGCGTGGCAATGTCGTTGCACCCGACAACTTTTACGCGCGCGACGACGCGACAAAATCGCGAATGTGCGGACACGCTATTAGGATAGGTTCGGTTGGGTTAGGTCAGGTTTAGTTAGCTCACGGTGACAGGTTGAATACAAAAGAGCCGATCGCCAAAAACAAAACGTCTTTTTCAAAAAATTAAATCAACAATAGAAGTCTCAAAACAAAGTTAGGCTTATGTCAAATGTTTTTATTGTGTACCTACCTAACCATGAAGGCTGAAAAATTAATTAGGGTCTACCCAGGCACAATTCTGGCTCCAATTTAAAAAAAGCTATTGGTCCCACTTCAACATTCAAGTCAGATGTCAGAGGCAAACAAAGACATGGACCATCACCACTCACCAGAGCCAACCAAACACATGTTCCCATATTCACAATTTTTATTCACATTTATCAATATGCACACGACAAGACATTCTCAATTTTCCTGGAAACATTGTTGGGACACCAACTTTCCATTTTTTTCTGGGAAATTTCCCAGGAAATTTTCCATTTTGGGAAATTTCCCGGGGAGACTTTCCCAATTTTCCCAAAATGGGAAATTTCCAACGCAAGTTGGAACTGGAAACCGCACCGCCTTCCTGAAGTTACTGCAGCCGAGAACCACGCACCCTCAGAAAAACATTTTATCATCAGCTGGGTTAGCCACTTCCAACTGTGAAAATTGAACAAAATCACAACACCAGAAAACAATTAAGTACCGCTTGTCCGAACAAGAATCTCACGGTGAAATGCAAAAAAAACCGAGGAGAGCTTTTACCTGCGAGGCCGAATTTCAAATAGTTGTCAGTGGCCATGGCCGACATTTTCAACTGCGAATGCGAAACTATTTGCTGAGAGCGAAGAGCAATCTTCGAACGCTCATCATGAAACTCAGGTCGACACTGATGAAACGGTAATTTGGCTGCCGGGAAGGGAAATGAGCAAGCAAATGAAGTGCACGCTCCAACCGTGAGTTGCTTGCTGGATGACGGATTTCGAATTCGAACGAGGCACGGATGGCATCACGCTCGCGCTTTGAAGCAGCGAAATCGCAAAAAATGGAAATTTGAAAGTGTAATTTAAACCGAATGCAGGGATTGGATCAGATTGCGGGTGAACACGCCCACGGGCGAACAATGATGAAAAGGCCAACAAGTGTTGTATTTCAATTCCAAACAGTGTGTTCAAATCAAATGCATTTCTTTGGCCTGCACTTGACAGTTCACGGCAGAGAATTATTGATCAAGTGTCAGGGAAAAAGATGAGAATCTCGAACGACCGCATTGCTTGCAGAAAAATTTTCGACGAAAGGAAATTCTTTCCACTTTCCTCGGAAGGAAATCCCCGGCGAACAATGTGCGGCAGAAATCAGTTTTATTCAAAAAATTCTAAATACGAAAATTCACGTATATCAGCTGTTTATCTCGGCAATGAAAGTCAAAAAACTAAAATTTTGTAGAACGAAGCTATTTCAGAAGCTGAGACACGAAAATACAAATGGGCCAACTTCTGAGACGGTTCATGAAACAGGCGGATTCAGAAATAATTTGTCAGCCTTCAATGTTGATGGGCGAATCGCATGAATTCGGAGAGAAAGAATGAAAAGTTTTCGGAGAGAAAGAATGAAAGACAAAAAAAAACAGGAATTAAAAATGGCGAGACAAGATTCGACCTGTGTTCGTTCCCGAACATCTGATGAATTGCATTTCTGAGCGAATTCATGAATCGGTGACATTCTTTCGAGACCGGAAGGCCCATGCACCTTGCATCAAACCTTCACGCATGTCGATGACACTGGAAGTTCGCACTAAGACAAAGATTTGCAATCCCCTCAAAAATGTTCTGCAATTTCTCAATCTCCTGCAAATTTGAGGTCAAATTCTCAATCCTACCCTGATTATCTGCTGCGAAATATTCCCCTTGCAAATTTGATGTCGAATTCTCAATTCCAATCCTGCGTTGCTGCAAATTTGCAAACAATCCCCCCTGCGAATTTCGCAATCCCAACCCCCCTGCGAATTTGACGACAAATTCTCAATCCCACCCTGAGTATCTGCAGCAAATAAAATTCGCAATCCCCCCTGTGAATTTCATGTCATATCCTCAACCCCATCCTGTTCAACCCCCGGTGAATTTTACATCGAATTCTCAATACCACCTCAATTATTTGCTAAAAATGTGTAATTTCACTTGCGAATTTGACGTCAAATACATACAATCCCACCCAGAGTATTTGCTGCTATTCGCAATTCCCCCAGCAAATTTAACGCCAAATTTACAATTGGCTGCAAAATAGTCAACCTCCCCTGCGAATTTGACATCGAATTCTCAACACCATTCTGAATATTTGCTGATGATTCGCAATTACCCTTGCCAATTTGGCGTCGAATTCTCTCCCACCCCTTGAGTATTTGCTGCAAATATTCAATCCCCCCTGCGAATTTAACGTCGAATTCTCAACCTCACCTCGAGGATCTGCTGAAAACTCGCAATCATACCTGCGAATTTGACTTCAACTTCTCAATACCACCCTGAGAATATACCCAAAATTCGCAACCCCTTGCGAATTTCATATCAACTCCTCAGTCCCATAACCTGAGCATTCACTGATGCAAATATTCGCGCCTCTGCGAATTTGACGTCGAACTCAATCTCCCCACTCGGGGGGGAATGAGTTTGCAGGAATTGGATGTGAAATTCTCAATTCCACACTGAGTATTTCCTGCAAATTTGCAATCCCCCTGTGCCAATGGCATCAAATCTTCAATCCTATCTCGTGAATTTGCTGCAAATGTGTATTCCATTCCCAGCGCGAATTTTGACGTCAAATTCTCAACCTGCCATGAGAATTTTCTGCAAATTTACAATCACCTGAGAATTTTACGCTAAATTATCTATCCCCCCCAGAGTCATGGTACCCACTCAAAAGGCAATATTTTTTCAAGGAGATTCAAGAAGGCTAACTATGGACTTCAACTTTAAACTTTAACCATGAACCACCCCCACCCTCAAGTTGAATTTTGTGCATTTTCATGAGTTATATTTTGATAAACGTTGTCTCCTGGCCCCTCTATGTAAATACCGATAAATGCAGTAGGTACATAATGCATCATGTTTTGATAAATGTCGAATAAGGATATGACAAAATAAAGTGTGATCAATGGTCTCATCCTCCCCCTCCCCACAGCCATGCATATGCCATCAAGAACAGAACACAATAATATCACATCTAATTTTATTTTATTGTCTTGTTTCACGAATTTGTGATCACACTCATGTAATGTTCATGACACGAATGTTTTTTTATCACAATTATTGTGTTTTTAATTGCACTTATCACACAAATCATTTATGTAATCACACTTAATTTGATAGGTAATTTCCCGTTTTATGTAATTTGTGAATGGCAAAAGACATTGATTTCCTTCATGCATCACTTGCATTTTGCAACAGAGGAATTATTTGCAACTTGTTGAATCCAATTCTCAACAGTTCTGAAAACAGCTTTTGTACTTTGATTCAAAGTTGATCTAAAAGAACAATAATTGTTGAACAACAACTTGCAAGTGGGCCATTTTGAAACAAATTGACCTTTGGAATAGAACTTTTAATGACGGGCCGGGCTTTCTTGAAAAACATGGTAGGTATCCTACTAGACATCTGTCTTGAGTTTAATCCATCATCAGACTTTTCTTTCCAATTTTCAAGGAGACTTTTATCACATTCAAGGAGCTCCAGAGGGATTTTTCAAATTCGTAGAGACTCGAGGAGATTCAAGGAGGCGTGGGTACCCTGCAGAGTATTTGCAGCAAATTTGATGTCACCTCCTCAACCCCACCGTAATAAGTAGGTACTGCAAATATCCGATTAAGGTAGGCCCACTGCAAATATTCAATACCCCTGTGAATTTGAAATCGAATTCTCAATCCCTGCCCTGGTGTTTGCTGCAAATTCACAGCTCCCCAGCGAATTGGACATCAAATCCTCCATCCCAGCTCGAGTATTTACTGCAAACGTTCAATCATCCGCGAATCTGACATCGAACTCTCAATCCACTTTAATTATTTGCTGCAAATTTGCAATCCCCCTGCGAATTTGATGCCAAATTCTCAATCCCACTGAGAATCTATCTGCTGCAAATTCGAAATCTGCCCTGCAAATTTGACATCAAATTCTCAATCCCACTCTGAGTAATTGCTGCATATTCGCAACCCCACTGCAAATTTGATGTCAAATTCTCACCACCCCAACTATTTGCTGCAAATTCGCAACATCCCCTGCCAATTTGACATCAAATTCTTTACACCACCCAGAGTATTTGCTGCAAATTCTCAACCACCCCGAGTATTTGCTGCAAATTCTCAATACCTCCTGCGAATTTGACGTCAAATTCTCAATCCCAGACTGAGAAATTGCTGCATATTCGCAACCCCACTGCAAATTTGATGTCAAATTCTCAATACCACCCCAACTATTTGCTGCAAATTTGCAACACCCCCTGACAATTGGACATTAAATTCTTTATACCACCCCGAGTATTTCCTGCAAATAGAGTAGGCCTATTTGCTGAAGTTTGCAACACCCCCTGCCAATTTGACATCAAATTCTTTACACCACCCCAAGTATTTGCTGCAAATTCGCAATACCTCCTGCTAATTTGACGTCAAATTCTCAATCCCACCCTGAGTAACTGCAAATTAACAATCCTGCCTGCAAATATGATATCAAATTCTCAATCTCCCCGAGTATTTGCTGCAAATTCGCTAGTCTCAAGCCCCCGCAAATTTGATTCCAACCCCGAGTAAAAACTATCATCAGTTCGAAGTTTCCTGTCCTCAGAAGTCATCGTTTGGAAGGAAAATGGGCAGCTCCAGAATCTGCCAAACTTGATCCCAGCACAAATACCACCAATAGATACCCAAAAACCGTCCCTTTCCTTCTTTCTGTGACACCTTTTTGGGGGACATCTATTGCCAGGGATGGGTAAACGTATAATCAGGACATTTATATGTGACATATTATAAAGTCTGTTTTGTATGCGTACAAAACCTTTAGATGTGCAAATCCTTCATGGGTATTGTTTGAAAGCTCTCGATGCGAGCCATGTGGCCAAATTCATGTGGAAGGGCAAACCCATTGTTAATTTATCGAGATGTTAACATGTTGCCACGATATGCACTCGTTCAACGTTCATTATTTTGTGGTTTTGTATGTATCCATATGGGTTGAGAGTTGAGGAAGAGTAGGATTATCTCTCCCTCCCTGTCATTCTTCTCATGCTTCATGTTTAGTTCAAGAGTGGCTCCTGGAAGAGTGGCCAAAGCAAAACTGACCACCGATCAGTTTCTCCACAGGTTTTACAAAAAAAAAATTCTTAGGCCATTCCATGATCCTCACAGGGAGTACCTAATATTGTAAAATCTTCATTCTGTAAGTAATTCATTCTGTTACGAAAATAAATCGATTTGGAAACAAACAGGTAGTTTTTCTCACACTGTGCCAGATGGGTTTTGTGACAGCAAAATACGAGGGTTGATCAATAATTATTGAGACTCGCATATTTCGAGCTGATTAATTTCAAATCTCTTCTCATGCATTCCTACAGCGGTCTTTCGAAATGTCACCTGAAAAATTTGGGTTTGCCAAATGATTTGGTTTTGTCAAAATCGTCAAATTCATGGAGGACTTTCGACTGATTTTTGCTGAGTGGGTATAAAATTGAAGTTGCTGGCATGAAAACCAACAAAGTGGTTGATTTTTCACGTAAAACAAAAAATGCATGGCATGCCCGAGCAATTCGGAAATGAGGTACCTTCCGTTGACACAAATGAAACGTTAATTGCTCCGTAACTTATGCACGACTCGCGGATACCTCAAATTTCAAATTCAGGCCAAAGGAAAAGTCCTTTGGATGGAAATTGTGTGCTTTTCGGCAAATGCCAGCTGGCTGCTCCATTCTTGGTACACATTTTTCGTTTTTTACGGAGATTTCGGTTCACTTTTTCATTTTTACCACGAACACAACATGCAATTGTGGTCAGAGGGGGTTTTTAAGGTCACCTGCTTCAACGAATTTTCTTTGAATTTTATGCACTTGGAAGAAATCTCAAAGACGTGTATACAAAATTGTTAATTTTAACAAAACCAGAAAAGCAATCAAGCCCATTTTTTCAGACATTCTTTCAAAAGACCAATTTTCAAATATATGTATAGATATTTGAAATTGAGCAGCTCAAAATATGTGAGTCTCAATAATTATTGATCATCCTACGTATACTTTGCTGGTGGGTTTTGTTATTGTTGGCTTTTGGACACCTTTTTTCCTTCACTACATATATCAGAAGAACATGAACGCTTCCAAGCTCAACTACCATTGACACTATTTTCCCCCCTTTGTCTCTCTATCTTCCCACTCTGTTAGGCAGGTACCTACTTTGTCTACCTACTCAGTAACTACTTTGTGGGAAAATATGGGAATCACAGTGTTTGTGGAAATCAGGCTTAAAAATGGACAAATGCAACACTAAAACCAGAAAAAGAAAACTGCGCAACGTGACTGATTTGAAATAAACGCATAAATTTGCAACACACGAAAGGAATGTCAAACAAATGATCGGCCGCTGCAATGAAACTGCTACCTACCGATGCCACCGGGACAGAAATAATGGAATGATACATCGGTGCATGCTGTGCTATGGAGACCATTACATCCCAGTGATAATGTGCAACATGGAAACCTGGTAGGTAGGTACTTTTCGTAAAGGTACTGCCTACCAGGCAGTTTCGATGATATTATCTCCATGTTGGCGGGTCAAATTTAGGTTTAGGACACATCGCATGTCCGTAATCAAGACAAGTCTCGACTTCATAACGGATGTGCAATGCGTCCGAAACAATGACGACTAAGTGACATGGATTCCCGAATGGGTACAAACACCTCAATGTCATATGCATCTCCACCTTTCCCAATCCACTGTTTTCAGTATTTTTTTACTTTTAGCCTTACTTTTCCCAAAAAATTGCCAACTTTTCTGAAAAACACGAAAATGCTGAGAAAATTTTCAATTTTCCTGAAAGTAAGTTCATCCTAGTTGTGCATCTTTTTTCCAGATACGTCATCTTTCCCCATTGAAAATTTTTTGATTTTTGCAAACAAATTTTTTTTTTTTTAAGCACCTGGACATCCACCCCCATCTAAATTTTACCAATTTTATTTTTTCATGAAACCTGAATCTGAAAACTGGAAATATGGCTTTCAACAACGGCTTTGGATGAAACATGCTGTGTAAGGCTCTCTTATTTTTTCTGGATGGACGAAACATTAGGCGAAAGGCTCTGTTATAATTTTCTGGAACTCCACAATAGAAAACATACAAGTGATCGGGTCAGCAGTAAAATTGCCAGCAGGTAATTTGGTGCTCGGTTTTCGTCTTTCGATATGACAGAAACAAGAACAGAAGTAACTTAACCCTCAGTATTGGCACAATATTGCTACAGACAGTGGGTTGCTACACAGCTATTCCAACTTCAGACATGATCAACTTACCGATATAAAACTGCAATAACACTCATATCTGAAGAATAATCCCATTGCAGGCAGAATCCACAAAACACAAAAGCAAATCCAGGTCACTTTTCTGTGTCCAGTCCTAGACAGCACTATGGATAGTCCAAAATGAAAGTATGAAATTAACAAAAAGAGCAATAAACTAAGCTAGCTCACAAGTTGCATCCAGAATTCCAGGAATTGTATTTTCCCTCAGATCAGGGGTGTCTTATGGGTCAGGTGGGCCATGGAGCTTTAATTTACACCCGTCTGTTGTCCACCGGATTTTATTTCACCACTCCAGCCCTCTAGCATTTTGTTCTAGGGTTTCAAGAAAAGTGGTCTTTTTTTAGCACTGCCTCCAAAGTTTTTCCACAGAATGGCAGCTGCTAGTCATTTTGCAGGGTGGGAGCGATCGAGAGGGCAGGGCTGCAAAATGTCGGGAGCACGGGACTGTTGTGGGCCGACCGGGATCGAAATGGGGGCTGGAGAGCAAAAAAAGCTCTCCGATTTTCGTCTGGGACGGAAAGAAATGGAGACTGGCGAGCGACATAAACCTTTTGTATTTTCGACCGGGATCAAAACGGGCTGACGTGCAAAAAAAAAAAAGCTCTTCGACCAAAATTTGACCAGGCTCCGAAATCCGTGCTCCAGGGCTCCAAACGGCTTTTTGCAGTCCTGCGAGAGGGTTGCCTCAGCCTTGGGACCACTGGCTCAAAATAAAATTTTTTTTTCTGTTTTGTTTTAATCTTTTTATGAATTTTAGTTAACAAACATTGCAATTTTTATTGACAATAATGAAACCAGGTTTCCTCTTTTTTAGTGATCCCATCCAGAGTGTTCCAGAATTTGCTGACAATCATGTCAGCATGGTTTGCCGATTGACCAATTCGACTGCTTTTTTGTCGCCATCAAGAATGTGTGTTACACTCACCAGAAGTCATTTTCAGATCTTCTGGGCTAATTTCGACATCACGGCCACTTCCACCAATAACTGTGAAACGCTTACCAAACTGGGAACGTCTGTTGTGAATGCAAATCAGATCCCACAGATTCTTGACGGTGACAAAAAAGCAGCAGCACTGGGCCAATTGCCAAACCATTTTGACACTTTTCGTCAGCAAATTCTGGTACACCAAGGACAGGATCAAGCACTCAAAAAGAGTAAACATGATTTCATTATTGTGAGCCAGTGGTCCCCAGGCTGAGGCAACCCTCTCGATCACTCCCACCCGGCAAAATGCACTAGCACTAGCAGCTGCCATTCTGTGAACAAACTTGTCGTTTGCAGGCAGTGCTAAAAAAGACCACTTATCAAGAAACTCCAGAACAAAACGTAAGAAAGAGGGTTGGAGTGGTGAAATTAAGTCCGGTGGACAATAGACGGGTGTAAATTAAAGGTCCATGGCCCGCCTGACCCATAAGACACCGGACTGATCTGGGGGAAAATACAATTCCTCGAACTTTCTGGATGCACCTGTTCCCAAAAGAAGAAAAAGAGAAATTAAGGGGGAAGGTGAAGGTAGCCAGGTATGGCTTTACTGCTAACTAGGTAGATCAAGACAAATTTTTAGACACCCCAAAACACTTTAGACAGCCAGACCATCCGCATCATGCACCGGCTGGCACTGTATGTAATGATAACTATCCTACAATGTCCACCATCTTTTCCCAACCTCTGTTTACTGCAAATTTGCCCCAGCAGGGTGCTTCTTCTGTGTTCTGACCATGTCGTCACTTTAATAAGGTAGGTAGGTAGGCAGCATTTTTTTCATCAGCAATGCAATGTCTGTCCTTTTCAGGCATGCTCAGTCAAAGCAGACCACAGATCAAGTACAAACTTCAGGTCAATTGAGAGTCCTATGTGGTATAATTCATTTTCAATTCTCAAACCTCCCCATCTCGGGCCTATATGCACCACCACCTTTTCGCTTTGGAATCTGCTTGGTCCATTCATTGAACATGTGGGTACGCCGACGCTGTCTTCTAAACGTTGTGCAGTTGGCCATGTTCACAATCTGTGTCTATTCACTCCATCTGTCAGACCTTCTGCAAGGTAGCAATTTCTTTCTTGATCCTCTTCAATCCTTATGTCTTTCATTCTTCGGCTTTGTCATTGTCCTACAAGCACATTGCACTTCTGTGCAACACTTTCATCTGACTGGCACAGTAAATTACTTTATTGCACTAGCCAGTGCATGTAATACCCTATTTCCGCACAATATTTAATGATCATTAAGTGCGCGAATATCATTAACTCCTATCAGTGGAAACACTTTTGTCATTAAGTAGGTTGTTAATGATCATTAACTTTTTGGGCTTAATGATCAGTAATACCGTGTTTACATCTGAATTTTTAATGATCATTAAAAGGAAGCTCATTAATCGAAACTGTCGATTAATGATCATTTATTTTGACCCGTTTACATTTGCATTTTCGCCAAACGTCATTAAAAAAGAATGCAGATTGCGCTTGCTGTTCCCTTTGAAAATTTCGTTGCCGGAAACAGCAGCAGTGAAATATGAGTGTTCTTTTGGAACACAATTACAAGCTTGGGGGTATAGCTCAGTGGTAGAGCATTCGCCTGCAGACTGAGAAGACCTGGGTTCGATCCGCAGCAGCTGCAAAAAATTTTCAGATTCCATAAAAATGTTATTCGTTTTTGGTGGGTGTTCGAACTGTTCCTCTTTTTCTTTTCTGGAATTGGTGTCCTTGAATGGCCAGCAACATTTCTGCAGCATGATTTGTCGAATTTGCGCCTCTGTATACGTTCAAAAGTGCTCAAGCGACCGCAAAACCACGAAACGTTTTGAACGTCATTAAAATAAATTATGTTCGGAACATAATTAAAATAAATGATCTTCCTGATGACGTTCCCCAATTTTGGGCGTTCACATCTAAAATTAATGACAAAAACTGAAAATTAAATTATGTTCCGGAACGTCATTAATCGAAAACATTGGAAAAAAGCGTTTACACTTGCGATTTTGATGATCATTAACTTTTTAATGATAATTAAAAAACAGATGTAAACAGGGTATAAGAGCGGTGTGTGGAAACAGGAAATCCGAAACTCACTAGCCTAATGATCATTGGGAAGCTCATTAACTTCTAATTATTTTCTGATAATAATTATTAAGTACTTTCCCTTCCTCATTAGCGTCGACTAGGTTGAGCTCAGTGTTCTGTGCAGCTGTTGTTTTGCTGCATATTCACATTTCCCATGCCATGCCACTTCAGTTGAGTTGAGAGAGAGAAAGGACAGGTCAATGATCCTAATCTCACATATTTTTAAATCATTGAAATTTCAATTCCAACTGGCTTTTTCACTGCTCATTTCTTTGACTTGTTTTTCCCTTTCTTTTTTGATGCTTTATTTGTTTCAAAATTTATTTTAGTCTTTATTTTTTGCCTTTTGGTGCCGCTTTTGGCACGGGCTCCCCGTGCCACTGGTTCTGCGGATCCAGTAGCTACCTACGCCACTTAACAAGCATTGGCAATCAATCTGATCACAGCAGTGGAAACTAGGACGACATCTCAAGGTGCTCACAAGCAGACTGGCAGAAAGTCGTTATGGGACCTGGAGCAAAAAAAAATTAAACCAGGTGCCTGCGGATCCCAGAGAGCTTTTTTGTTCTCCAGCCATATTCTCGTCCTGGCGGGGTGTCGTGCATCTCAGGAGCATTGCTCCCTAATGGATGGAAACCATCTTTGCAATGTTTGCTGTTTAGTCGAGCGATATAAAATGCAGACCTCAGGGGAGAGCCGTGAAAGACTATTTTGTGTCATTTTGAACATGCGCAATGCATTTTTTTTTTTAGTTTTTTTAGATACTCGGATGGAAAGGAGAGGCATCTAATCAACAATCAAGTGGCCAGCAGCCCATTGCCAAGCTTTGGTCTAGCCTTCCTGCATATCATGATTTTCTATTTAAAAATGCCCAAGGATTTTGCAAAAACAGCTGAAAAGTGTGGGTAATGGCAGATGTCACAGCGACATAGGCATGCTTCTCTCCACGTGAAAAATGTCCACTTTCAGGATCGGCCTAAATAATGATAAAACAATAACTTCTACCAACCCGGTTCTTCCAACTGGTGTAAAAATGTAGATCAGGTCAGGAGGTACCTACATAATTTAAATAATTCAATTTAAACTGCATTTAATTTAAATCAAAAGCCTTTCATGTCCTTTCACCCAACATTGGGTCTACCAGGGCCGGTGACTTGGTATCTTAATCATCCATCCCTGCTTCTCAAAAATGTTGACAGGTTTTCTTTTCTGAACCGCTACACCTTTTTATGGAATCGTCTGAAGATTTCAACTGATTTGATGGATTCATCTGGTGATTCATTTGTCACAGCAATAAAGCCCAGACTCTTGGCCATTCAATCGTCGTGAAGCTAAGCGTTCGACATTTAGGTTCACAATTAGGGTTGCCATTGGCTTGGCCTCATTGCTGAGCTGACTCCCTCGTTTCAGTGCGATTTCACCTTGAAACAGAGGGGTACTGAGGGGGGACAAGGTAGTGTGACCTGGCTGGTGGTAATTCCTGCTCAGTTTGTGTCCCATTACGCAATGTGCCCAAATAGTGGTAATATTTTGCAATAAATTCCTTGCTAGATTTTTTTTGAACATTTAACAGATCTTTCCTGTGCAAGCTCCATCTTCCCTGAAGGTAGTAGGTAATCATGGGGTTAGGCAGGTGTGCTTTTCTTTCCACCCCAATCCCCATTAGGCATGTGTATGTTGCAGGTACCTATTTTTTGCAGTGTTGGTACCTACCAAATGAGTTCTTTCTGTTTCCTTTTCCAATCATGGCGTGCGAATTATTGACCAGGGTTTGTGTATCATGAATATTTCAATTTGAAAAAACCTCATTGATTGCCTACTGGCTGTGACTGTTGTCATCATCTGTGAGATCTTTTTTTTATACCATGTTGGGGGCCACAGGCAGTAAAAGCAATTGGACGTGGTAAACCCCGGTCAGATATGCATCATTTTTTTGCCTCGTCAATTACCACGACAACAATCAAGTCGTCTTGTTGTTTCACCGAGGCAGCATGTATCTTTTGTTTTGTGTTTAGATTAGACGCAGTCGCGATCGGCAATAAAAAAGAAAACATGGTTTCAAGTGCAAACCATCGGTGCAGAGATATTTCGGTAAGTTTTAGAAACCCATGGTGGGTATTGTGAAGAAATGTGGCCAGAAAAATAAAAATAAAAGAATAACACGAACCAGGTCAGGCGACGTGAAGATTCCAGCATGGCATTGTCCAGATGGTGACAGTAGGCTCGGATGAATAGATAACACAACAAGAAATCAATTTTGTCACAAATATATCAATTTCGGTAGGTACCCACCTCAATTTTTTGTGCATGAAAACATGG
>JASGXE010017717.1:0-42590 GCA_030068105.1 Sinentomon sp. SZTP_YWyxl
TCCTTTGGATCAGATTTCATTGAGTTTCATTTGGATTGAATATTGTTTCCTTGGATTGAATGAAAACGAAATTTTGTAAAGTAAGTAGGCCCTAGATACACCAGCAAATGGGTTTGTGGAAGTCTCAAAATTGCGGGACTACTGCAGTCTGCTCCTGTGATGAGGAAGGCGTTTCTTTGAGGCAAGATATTTTCCCATAGATTCAAAACAAATCCAATTCCAAAGACATTTTTCAAGTTCTAGAAGCAAAATTTTCCTATTTCCCATGCAATTCTCGAGTTTTCTCGATGTAAACCTTCAAATTCATGTTATAATATGAACCTACAGGGGTGGAAAATATTTTTCCGCATACACAGATTTTCCATTTAACTGTTGTTTCCGTTGTCCACCTGAAAAAGGCCACATTACAGCAAAGGTAAAAGTGATTAACTTTGAGTTCTGTGGCAAAGTTGAGTTCTTGCAAAGTTGCTTGTTGTCCCATTTGATTGCATGGTTGCTGGTCCATTTGCTTCCGATTGATTCACTCGCTCCCAGACGAAAGCAAATGGGGGTAACAAGCAACTTTGAAGAAACTCAACTTTGCAACAGAAATTAATGTTTACCTCTTTTTCCCCAACCTTTGCTGTCATGTGGCACTTCACTTTTATTGCTCGTTGAATAACGGAGACAACAAGTGAAAAAGCATGTGTGGCCAAATTTCAGATGTTTTTTGGGGGGGCATGTAACACCCAAAGCATTACAGGCTTTGGGTGTTACAACGATACCTACACACAGAATTTTTTGCCATGCAGAACATCTGTTTCTTCAATTGCTTTGCATGCATGACATGAGGTGTGGATTATCACTGAGATTCTGTCTGAAGTTCGATTTGAAATATCACTCATTTCACACGAACGTGATGCGTTTTATTATGCGTGACTTTTCGTTTTCGGATTTTCAAGAGAGAAATTACCATTTTTCCTGCAATCACACATTTGTGTGTGTAGATTTTCTGCTTTCAATTGATTTCCGTCATCAAAAGTAGAGGTCTGGTCTGGTTCCTACTTCATCGAGGACAAAAACCTTATATCCATAATGACAGGATTCGAAAACATCGGTTTGATAAAAAAATCCCTGCCAGAACCAATCCGGTACAAATTCACTTTCGCCTCCTTCTTTTGCAGTCTTTCCAAGAAAACAACTCGAAGTGCCATTGGAATCCTGCCCTGGTCAACTCTGTCGAACAGCTGGAGTACTGCGGCCATATTAGCCAAGGAGTCTTGCTAATTAGGGGCTCCTGCGTTCATTTGGAAACAGTAAGAGTCGCATGGTCAAGGAAAGTGTTGAACCCTCCGAAGGGACACACCATTGTCTGGATCGGTGAGTTGTTTTGTTGAATTCTATTTTTCAAATCAGGGACCAAATACCAGCCTTGCTATTTCTTTGCCGTGAGTCCGTGATTTGGAAGTTCAGAAAACCCCGGGGAGACGTGCTCAGGAATAGCGCTAATCCGATGTTGCGGGTATAGTTTTTTCGGATAGGGGGAAGTGGACCGAATGTTGCTTGGGCAGAATGAATTTTGGGCCGAATGGACTTTAGTCCGAACGGCATCTGGTCCGAATGGGTTTTGGTCCGAATGGCTTTTGGTCCGAATTGACTTTAGATCGAATGAACTTTAGTCCGAACGACGTTTGCTCCGAATGGATTTTAGTCCGAATTGTTTTTGACTCGAGTGGTTTTTAGTTCGAACGGTTTTTAGTTCGAATGGTTTTTAGTTCGAATGGTTTTTAGTTCGAATGATTATAAGTTCAAATGTTTTTTAGTCAGAATTGTTTTTAGTTCGAATGGTTTTTAGTTCGAATCTTTTTTGGTTCTAATTGCTTTTGGTTCGAATGTATTTTAGCCCGAACGAGTTTTGCACCGAATTGGTTTTAGTTCGAGTGGCGTTTGGATCGAATGTCGTTTGCATCGAATGTGAATAAGAACGAAAAATTTCCGAAAAGTCCGGCTTTTGCGCTGTGGTTGTTATGTTGGTTTAATCCTATACATCAGCTTTAACATCGCATAAAAGGGGTCGGGATATTTGTTGGGGATGACATTTAAACGCCAAAAATTGTCTAACTTATCGAAACACAGCCTAACCTAACCTAACCTAACCTAACCTAACCCGTTCTATAACCTATACCCAGATAAACAAAGAAGAGAGGCGGTTGCAAGATGTGGAACTGTTCAGATTCAAAACAAACTATCTCCATCTGCGCAGTCTTGTGCGGAAAAATTCAGAATCTGCCAAAGTTTAACGTCAACAGCCGAGAAGAATGGACAGTGGGTCGAACTGAAGATTGTTCGAATGCCACTTGGACAGAAATCAAATTAGTTCGAATCGTATCTGGATCGAATGTGCATTAGACCGAACGTGCATTAGCATGAATGGCGATTAGTCCGAATGCGTTTTACTCCGAGTGGTTTTTAGATCGAATGACTATTAGATCGAATGATTTTTAGGTCGAATTGCATTTGGATAGAATCTCGTTTTGTCAGAATGTACTTTACTCCGAACGGCGAATAGACCGAATGCGCATTGGTCCGAACGGTTTTTAGATCGAATGGTTTTTAGATCGAATGGTTTTTAGATCGAAGTATTTTTAGTTCGAATGCATTTTAGGTCGAATGGTGATTGGATCGAATTTTCGGTCTAAAAACCATTCGATCTAAAGTACATTCTATCCAGGTACGTTCCCCCGTTTTTTCTCCATTTACGGATACTTGCTAAATATTATACCTGCAACCTCGGATTAACGCTATTCCGGAGACCTTCTCCCCGGGGAAAATTGGGAGTATGAGCACGCTCCCCCGCCCACTTAGGTCAAATTATCTTCTTTTTATCAACTGTGCTGGAGGAGTACCAAAGTTGGGAAAGCACTTCACTTCGTTTCATCAAATTATGTGCAACTACTTGCTTTTATGCAGTGTTCACAAGAGACCATTTCCGTTAAAAATGTCTCTTGTACCCACTGTGTCAATTGAATTCCAATGCTGAACAGTTGAGCACGCTTTTAACACCATTTGGGTTAAAATACCTATTCACAATTTCTTTTATCCATCACTGCTGTATCCATGCAAGGGATCCAAAGTTGGAAATGTGAGGAGGCAACAGAAAGGATGCCAAAATAACAGACCCGAGGAACCGAATAAAGACTGTGCGTATTCATGTTTGTGCCTATACAAACTCTCAGAATTCAAATCACTTTCGATCCACACTTACGCGTGAAGGTGAAATTGCGAGATAAGATTGCAAGAAAACCTTGAAATAATTTCCCCAAGACGATGTGATGAACGTTTTCGTTTCACACTGTACTCACAGAAGCTTGTAGTACGTTGCTAGCGGCGTAGCCTCATGAGAAGTTTAGGCTGGCTGTTTTTTTGGACAGTGAAGCACCATTCTTGCGTATACGGCATCCAAAGTTGGGGGAACTCATTTCTCATTGTGCATCTCTCAACTCATTGTTTGCTGGACCTATTGATTTTTATAAGCGCAGCATCTGCAGATGACTATAGAGATCGGCATTTGGGCCTCAATAGCAGGACTTCGCCAGCGTTCATCCCGTTTAGGCCTTGGAAAATCAACAGAATGACCAGATTATCCTTTGGATAGATTCTGCTCTTTCAGAAGATGGGTTTCTATGCCATGGGAACCCATCTTTCAACCCATCTTTCTTCATGGATTTGGCCAGTCAGAAAATCCAGCCAGGCTCAGGCCGTTTTCAAACAAAAAATCTATTTTCCAAAACATCCAGAATGTTGAGGGATATCTGAAAGCTATACACAACAAATTGGAAACAAGGGTTCAATCCAAATTTTTTTCATTCGGATTCCTTGCTCCGTGAATTTTTCATTTTTTCCATTCGGTTGCTTGGATTTTATGGAAAAATGATTTCACTGAACATGTAGCCAAATCGTAGAAATTGCAGAAATGCAAATTCCAACAAACCAACTGCCAACTCTGTTTTGTTGTCGTGATCTCAGGGATCAAAGTCACGTGGGTTGATTGCGGTGGTTGAATATTGCTGTCGCAGTTGGAAGAGAGAAGAAATTGACGTCATGAGGGTTCATTCAACGAGGGACACCGGCGCAAAAATTGCACTCGGTGTTGCGTAGAATTTTCAGTTTACGTGCTGGAATTTCCAACCGCCTCCAAAAATTCCACGATTTCACCCGTGGAAATACTGAACCCTGTCGTGTAAATCTCAACTTCCTTGAATATTCCACGCAAACAGCCGTGGAAAAGTCAACCCCCTGAAAATTTCACGGCAAGCAATGCCGTGGAATCGTACGCCCTTCTGAGACTTCCACGCAATCAGCCGTGGAATCGTCATATTATTATCCTATGAGAATTCAACGGCATAGCCGTGGAAAAGCTAACACCCCTGAAACTTTCACGGCAAGCAATAAGCAGTGGAATCGTCAACCCCCCTGAGATTTCCACGCTACCAGCCGTGGAAGAGTCAACCCCCAAAGAATTCCATGGCATCAGAAAATAAAATGTTAATTTTCGTACCTCATTAGTTTCGCGCTGGCAGGTTCACCATAAATGGGAAATTTCAGTCTGGACGCATGATAACATTCGTTCTGATGGATGTGTTGTGGTGTGATCGACTGAAAACATCCAAAGTGCAAGCAATGTCTTTTCATCTTCTCGCATGAACTTGATAACCTCAATTTAATTTTCTATTTGCATGAGGCTCACCTCCGAGTATTTATCAAACTATGAAATTTTTCTTCCTTTGTTTGCTGCTCTGAAGTTTCGGGCTGAAGGTCAATGTTATTTTTTCGCATATATCGGAATGGTCGACATTTTTCTTCAACCAACACGCTGTCCTCGATTCTGCCACGATAAAACTCTTGACACTGAGCATTTTGAACAGCGTGCTCATAAATTGCACAAGTGGAAAATTCTTAAGACTCGAATGAAAAATTTCTCTCCGAGGTTCAAGGTACATCATTACAGGGGACAGTTTGAACTGCAACTGTTTTTTTTTCATTTCTCACACCCTTCCAGTACCAAAGTGATTTTTTTTATTGCGGCGACCGATTTAACTGCACCCTATTTCCTGAGGAAATTCCACAAGATAAACCAGCATGTTTTGTTTTGTTTTGTTGTTTGCTTTGTTTATCAAATGTTTTGGGTTGGGTATCTTTTTCTTTGGTTTGTTTGCAGGTTTTGTCTGAACCAAACTTTAGATTCGTCTGAACCAAACTTAAGATTCGTCTGAACCAAACTTAAGATAACCCCCCTCTCCCTAAAAACCACAAAAACGGGTGCTTTCAAATGGTTCATTGTATCCATGGGCACCGCGCATGGGATAAATTTAAAGGGTTCAGGGGCAGGGGGCATATCGGTCAAAATGGCAGGTGGAAGCAAATTTGGCCCATGAATGTTTTGTGTTCAACTCTTGTTGGACTACAGGAATGGGACCTGTATTATCACAAATTGTATGCGGCCCCTTATAACGCCCCCAAGTGCATATTTCGTGGATTTTGTTGTGATGTAAGCGGGAAAATGGGGGGGTTGAAACGCATTTGTTACTGAATCTTTTG
The DNA here is from genome assembly GCA_030068105.1 of Sinentomon sp. SZTP_YWyxl. Classification (NCBI taxonomy): domain Eukaryota; kingdom Metazoa; phylum Arthropoda; class Protura; order Sinentomata; family Sinentomidae; genus Sinentomon; species Sinentomon sp. SZTP_YWyxl. Next base: position 5,578 of record JASGXE010017717.1, read on the forward strand.
TTTTAATTTCTTCTGCGTGGGACTCACATGCATGCAAAAGATTGGATCCCAACGGTGACATTGAGTTCAACTCGCAAGGCTTCATTTTGGCCGATTTTGGGGGGTCGATATCTGGGAATTGGGGGTTCGGATCACATTTGCCACTGAACAAGTTTGATACGCATGGGCATGAGAAAACAAGTTTTTCGGTGTTTTGAACACCCTGTATACATCGAGTGTTTGCATAAAATTTTAAAGTCCCCTTTCCCGCCGGTTCTGATTCAGTCTGTGCAATGATTTGTGTCGCAAAACTATTCGTTTGAGATTTTTACTTTTCTGCGCGTGAATGCTTTGTTTGTGGTGTGCTGATCAGTGGCGGATACAGGGGGGGGGGGGGGGGGCGATCGCCCCCCCCCTTGCGGCCAAAAAAATAAAAATACGGCAAAAAATGATTTTTGGCCGCTACACAAAAAGGTGCTGTTTTTATGCTCGATAATTGACGTTTTTTGTCCAGAAGAAACTCAACGGTTAGTGTATGCATGGAGAAGGAATTTGAGGTCCTGCAGCATGATAGAACAGTTTGGCAGAGCTGTGCTGTCCAGACAGACGGTCTCAACACAACGAAAATCATAAAAAGTAATCCTTCCCATAACCGGTAAGCTGTTCCCCCATTTTCATCATCTGTTGTGCTTTTTTGCAATTTTTGCTGTGGATGCTCCTGACCAACTCAAGTTTTATCACCATCGCTGCCAAGAAAATCTATTTTAACACGTGCAAGGGTGCAGTGCTTGCCAACAACGGGTGGCGACGGGTACGCTTGGCTAAAACATATCACGTGGTACATGATTTGATTGTGTCACGTTGCCATTACACATTTAATTGTGTGTATGAATGTGTGATGTTGGAATGTTGCTATTGGCAGAACAATGCTTCCCGACCAAATCTCGGAAAGAAATGTCACGACTGCAATGCTGGGGCGGCTGTCCTCGGGACCACCTGCAGCCGAGCCCCAAACGTGACCTCTTACGCCGTTAGGTACCTACATAACGTTCCGAAACTGAAATTATTTCCCAAGTAAGAGCACCATTTCCCGCAGCTCAGGTCTGTTGCATCTATGACCAAGTATTCCGATCCGACTGTATGTACCAATGGATTGTGTTGTGAACTGCGATGTTTATTCAAGCTTTGGAATTCTGCTGCAGAGACAGACGAGACTCACACATCCATGTGTTCCACATCTTCATCGCTTCCTTCCATATCTGAGTGTTCCATATCAACAACGCAAACACGAAAAAGAATTATAACAGAATCTGAGCTGCATTAAACAGGTGTCTTTTAGGGAGAAAAATAGTTCTGAAGTGTTCTGAGAGTGGTTTTCAGGAAGCAATTTTTATAAGATGTCTTTGGCTTCTGGGGGGCTTCGCCCCCCAGACCCCCCACCAGGGGCTCTGCCCCTTGGAACCCCGCGGGGGGCTCCAGCCCCCGGACCCCCCGGTTCTGGGCGCCTGCGGCGCCATGATCCGGCGTCCCCCCCTTGACAAATGGCTGGATCCGCCACTGCACGACATTTCTTTGTTTTGATCGCTGGCCTCAGTTTTGTAATCAGAAAAAAGCAGCAGAAGCTGGCCCATGACTTTAATCTGGCTGCTCTCCCAAAGCTGACAATTGACTTTTGTTTTTCATAAAGGTTGGGCTTCCTCCATCGGTCTGTGCTTGTTTTCTGCTGTGTGAAAAGTGGGAGAGCCAACCCAAGTTTAACTTGGGTCTTCCCTAATCGATTAGGTCTTCCCAAACCGAAAAATACAGGGGTCACTTCACATTTGTTGAAAGTTTGTGTTTTTGGCGAAATTTTGATGTCGAAATCGAAAAATAATTTTGAACTGGTTTTAAAGAAATTGGATTCTGTATCCGCCATTGTTAACTGCCTTGAAATTGCACATTTGGTGGGTTTGGGACTCATTATTCGGAAATGGGAGTCGGGGCGCATTTTGTCACTGCAAAGTCAGATACCTGTAGGGAAAAAAACAGCGGCCATCGGGGTTGAGTTTTCCTTTTGTTTCCATCAATTTCGGGCCAAATAAAGCAAATCTTTTTAGTTTTGCTTTTGGTCACCCGTTTTAGAAACAGCTTTTGATACAAATTTGCCCTGCTTTCCTTAATTGACACGAAATTGCATTGTTGTTTAAGCAATTTTTGTCCAAAAGAAAATTGAAATTTGTTTGTCAACTTACTCAACTCATATGCAGGGTACCCAAATGCGTTTTCATGAGACCATTTTATCATGCGCTGAGCCCTGTACTAAGCATCCGCATGCAAATAATCCGAGTTTATGCCAAAACATGTCCGATTTGAATGTGCCGCACAGCCAACATTACATTGCCAAGCATGAAGGGACCTATCATCGTGTGCCGGTTTATTTGTCGGGACTGTTTTGTTTGTTTTTGTCTGGTGCTCTGTCAAAATGTCCCAATTCTGTCAAATTAGAAACCTAACCAATCTGCAATCGTGTTTGCAAGCGATCTCCGGCCAGTTGTGGAGACAAGCAACAAGCTATTGTTTTTTGTTTGGGTTGTTTGTTTTCGTCCGTCTTCTTTTCGTTCTTTTGTTGACAGGTTTTCATTTCAATCAGTGGGGGCACGGTCTTCGCGACATGAGGGGCAGGTGAACAGCTGGCATTGTTCCTGACAATCTTGGAACCCGCAGATGTTGGTGTGGGTGCTCATCCAAAACAAACAGATATCGGCCTGTTTTGGAGACATTTTTCGGCCTACAGCTGTGGATCTTCATATGCCGCATTTTCTTGTCGGGCCCTTTGAAGGTGTCCAAAGGAGAGTCCAAAATATGTTTGGGTCCAGGGTGCACAATGGCTCAAAATGTCGCACAAAAATTGTTCGTCACCTGATTTCCCAGTTAGGGCATACCAATAATTCTTTTTCGGTCTTAATTGTTTTCGTGTTGTTTGCGCATGCCACGCCACTGTCTTTGGGAAGTGCGATCAAAAAGAGGAAAGCAAATTCTTTCTTTTTCAAAGCAAGAGTTTTCTCCGCTTTGGAACAATCGATGGTTGAAAATAACCGCGATTCCCATGCTTTCGATTCTTGCTCAGCAGAAATAATTCGAACGACTGCTCGCCAAGTGTGAAGTGAAATGGGTCCAAAGCTGATGTCCGTTGTCACAAATGGGTCCAACTCTGCAGACTTTTGCAGGTGGGTGGCAACACGTCTTCGGGAACGCATTTTGGCATCTTCGACCGCCAAATCGTCTTCTTTCGATCGCCAAATCTCAAAAGAGCCAAACATCAATTGAGAAAAGGGGATTGAGTGCCTTTGGTGACACGTTTTGGAACACCTGATGACCAAATTTGAACCGGACAAAATTTCCATTTTCTCACATTTGCCGTTTGGTGAACTGACCCCCACCAATCCACACCAATGACCTATCAACCCACTCTACTTCCCTCTTTGGTAAAAAAGTCGCTGTTTTTGGAAACATTTTTGGGCAAAAGATTGCAACAAACAACACTTGCACTTTTCTGCGACCATATCTTAAAGTTCACCAACAATAATTGAGTTTTTGGATTCCCATTTCGAAAAAATGTCGCCATCAGTTTTGCTTCATTGATATACTTTGATGTCTGCTGTGAACTCCAATGGGTTGTTGGATCCTCGTTTCGAAAAAATGTCGGCTGTTGAGTGTTTTGCTTCATTCAAATGCCTTGGTGTCTGCCAATACGTTGATGACCTTCCATTTCGAAAGTACCTAATGGCAGTTTTGCTTCATTAAAATTAAAAAGTATCTGCTGTGAACACCATGTTCTGCAGTGTCTGCTGTGAATTCCATAGGTTTGATGGATTTTATTTCGGAAATAAAATCGGTCGTTTTGCTTTATTCAAATGCATTGGTGTCTGCCGAACACCATGGGTTGATGGATCACCATTTCGTGTATAATGTCGGCAGTTTTGCTTCATTCAAATGCCTTATTGGTGTAATGGATCCCCATTTCGTGCAAAAATACCTCGGATGTCGCCCAGCCTCCATTATCAACCATCATTTTTTATCCCGAAACTCCAGATTGCGTGTCTTTTGCTGAATTATTTTTCCAAACTGCGTGGAGAGAATTATTGCGCAATGGTCAATCGAATCGGTCCGAAGTTACCCAGAGAAAAGTGAAACATGGCTCCCGCACGGACCTGCTTTTTGTTGGCAAAAACGTGCTGGCATTGAGCTTGTTTGCAAAAAAGTACGGTCGCACGCACGCATTTAATTAACCCAAGATAAGCGTGCCTTCTCAGCAAACAGTGTAAAACCAAATTCTTTTAACAAAGCAGTCGGTGGGTCTAAACAACCATGAAAATTTTAATCGAAATATAGCGTCATTATCCCTGCTGAAACATTGGAATTTTGTGAGAAGATTGCTGTAGCGACAATGGATCTAAAGTTTTTACGTGCAAAATGCAGTTGAAACAAAATTTTTGCCCTCTGAATTTGGAAGTATTTTGCCAGAATTTAATTTTGGACTGCAGGTGTGGTGTGGCGTATACGTGTGCCTTGTAAAGTGTCCAAAACCACCTGGAATTGCGAGCAATACGAATAATTCCCCACAGATCGAGCAATTTGAATATTGCGAAATCGTCGCCAACTCTGATATCAAATTCGAGGTAAATTTCGCATACGGCCAACAAGCAGATCAGGTGTGCAATTCAGGCGCTTTTCTCGTGCACATGGAAGTTCAGCAGGTGGTCTTTTGTGTGCGCAAAACGTATTGGTGGGCCATAAATTATCCAGATTTGCGTGAACCCTTTCGTTTCACACATGTTTAAACACCTGTGCCGAACGTTGTTCGCACCAAAGCTATTGTTCGCACAAGAAGTTCGGCATACGAGCGATTGTTGACTTTAGGCTTTGGTACCTCGGAATAGATACCTGCTGTCGCCAAGCTTGCTTGGGATGCGTTTACGGATTTTGGCACAAGTTAGCTCGTCAAAAAGCTCAAAACAACAGTACCATTGAGGTCAACCAGAGAGAAGATTCGTCACGTGATCACATACCGTGGGGTGATCCAGTGCGGATTAGCGCTAATCCGAGGTTGCAAATTAAATTGTCGCCATTTACTTCAATGGAAAAAAATTACTCTGCAACCTCGGATTAGCGCTAATCCGCACTGGATCACCCCACGGATAGAGCGGCAGGAGTGCCCCAGGCGGCTCTCAGGTGCCCATCAAAATCCTCTCGTGCTGTCTGAAAACACTTGCATTCTCACCAAATGTTGCTCTACAGATATGTTTTTCATTGGCGTGAAAATTTCATGGCTGGCAATTCGATAAATATTGTGCAGTTGGTTTCAACATGGTGGTTTTTGGATGTTTTCTAGAAGTGCAGTTCGTTGACCCTCACCAAATGGGAGCTTTCCCGTATATTTTCACCCTCGTGGTCTTTCCATCCCTTGGTAAACACCACAAATGCCATCACTTCCCGCATGCACGCAAAACGTCCCCATTTTGGCCATCGGTTTTCCCATCATTTCTTTTCGCTCATTTTATTTTTGTGCCACAAAGCACGACTTTTTCTGCCATGGCTACTATCCTTCCGTTACTGCATACCTAAGCAAAAGGAAGGAGAATTATGGAAACTGTCGTTTAACTTTGGTCATCGGACAGCAAAGTTGCCCAATTATTGTGATCTGGAAGGTCAAAACAGACTCGCAGGATTCGAATAGTTCTCATTCATCCAAGATTCGAAGACCAAAAGAAGGATTTATTGGAATGGTGCTTCGGGGATATCCGGCCCGCTTATTTGATTAATCCATACGAATCGGGCACTTTTCCATCTACCTAACCCCATTTGAAAAGTGCCAACCCACAAAAAGTGGGAAAAAACAGTCTAAACAAAGAAAATAGGTTAGGTTGCGTAAGATAGGTTAGGTAGGTCAGGCTAGGGTAGGTTAGGTTGGGTAAGGTTAGCTTTATTTTGCATTTTTGTCCACGCGAAAAAATGGGACATTGCCCGATTCGTATAGATTAATAAAATACGCATCCGGCCCTCCCCTTGGGGCAGCAGTTCCAACAAATTTAATTGGATTACTGGTGGGCCAACAGCAATCCAATTAAATTTTGTGGGTTTTGCGCCTGCGGACGACACGGCAGGTCAGAGTTCCCGGAAATCTTGGAAGACCATTTTCAAGCTTTTCTCCAGGTGGCAGTTTTACCAAGTTTTTTTCAAGGCTTATTTTCGTGACGGAAAGGAGTATGCGTGTGAGCACCTTGGTGGGGTGTGCGGTAACACGGGACTATGAGCTATATAAATATCAAGAACAGATTCTCAGAATGATGCCGAATGACATTAATTTTCAAAGGATTTTCCAAAAAATCGTCAAATTCGGGGTTTTTTGAAGGTCTCAAGGTCATTATTGGAAAACAAGGTTTTCAATGTTTCAATGATCATCGGCGGGATCTCTGATGCAGGTATTGCTCCGAAGCAGCTCGCAGCTGGTCCAACGTGCTGTTGCTCTGAAGTTGCTCTAAAGTGGCGTTTGCTGCGCACTTGCTCAGATGGCATCATAATTGCTAATTCTTGTATTTTCGTTCATATTTTCGCGCGTTTTAGGTGTGTTTTGTTTGTCTTTAACAAAACACACCTTGGCAAACCGAAAAGGCGCGCATATACCTATGCTTAGAGGTGCGCAGGCAATTGGCACATTGTGTGACTTGACTCCTGATTCTGTTAAGGCCGATCCACACCACGCAACAGCGTTGCTTCATCGATGTTTTCACGTCCAGTTAATTGGCGCCTCCACCTTCCCGTCTCCAATTGGTTTATTTTCCGCATTCAACGCATCAAATTTGATGCGCTTGTGTGTGCTGCCCACCCATAGGCTCAGTGGGATTGTCGATTGGAGGTGAAATTCGCGTTCAACGAGGAACAATGTTTGCCAGTGTGAACAGCCGCTTGATGTAAAATAGATACGCTGCTTAAAAGTGCCAATTGTTGTCAGCTTTGCCAGTCCACATGCCGAGTTGCGTTCGTAAATGGAAATTTGACCTTCACGTTATCCTATTTTTGCGTCGTGAAACGTTGAGTCAGTGATACCTCTGGGTATTTCTATCAAGGTCATCACAGGCTGATGCAAAAATTGGATTGTCAGCATGAAAATGGCACTTCTGTGAATTTCAAGGACAAAATATAACAAAAAAATAGGTATAGAATAGCCGGGTTTCAAGTAAGGCTCTGAAATTGACCCCCAAAGTGAAACGTCTGGATCCCAGCTTCTTTTGCCAGAAATGTTGCGCCAAGAAAACAAAATCGTCGCTGTGTTTCTTGCACGAAGATGTAGCACCTTACTTTTGCACACTCGAGAATTTTTTTTATTGCGGAGTATTACGTTTTGCATGCAATATTTACATGCAACACGTGATCAAGCAGAAGTTCCGACCGCACACACATTGAAGAACAAGCGCAATGTCTTGGTTTGTCGTCGCTGGATCCTCAGCAGCACGCATCACATTGCGGAATGAAAATTGCTTCAAGATATGTTGACTCTGCGACACGATGCAATTTTGAAAGGTGCAGCAACACACATCCACTGGGGCAGTGCAAATTGCAACCTCTTGATTTGTGGCATTAACCCCTGAATTTTTCAGGACATAGGCAACACACATCACACCTGGACAATGCTTATTGCAGCTTCTTGATTTATCACTGTTGCACCTTTTCTGACTGCTTGATCAGCCAATGAGGCTGAAAATGTCCCCGAAGCTGCTGATTGCACAGTTCAACCTTTTTGCAGCTCCTTTTAAAACTCATTTGCTGTGACCCATCGGCAAGCAGAACTTGTGTGTGAACCAGTGTGCCTACCATGTGCTCAATACAAAACTTTTGCCGTTGTGTGACCTTTTCGCCCCCCAGAAAATTAAAGGTTTGGTTTGTAACTCGTTGGAGGGTGCAATTGGTCTCAATCACACGACCCAGTTGTTTTTTTCCGAGGCGAAAGATGTCGCAGTTGCGAGAAGGGAAAAAAATCTAATCAACACTTTGTGCAGAATATTGGATGTTATTGGAGAAGTTTCCGTGAATTTTTCATCCGGATCTGCATTTTACCTGTGAAGCATTTTTTATGTGATTTGCCTTGAACGCGATTTTGCTCTCTTCGCAGGTGATGTTGACAAGCTGTCAGCAATGGCCGTTCAGCAAACACACTTCACTCCGCTGCCTGAAGCCATCTGCTGGGTGATCTGCCACCTGACAAGCACCACAAACCCACCAATGATCATTTCGGGAGACGGATCGCGGTGTCCAAAAATCGACATGGAAACAGTCACAGCCACGCTGAAGCAGACATTTCCAAAAATGGTTGTTCCAGATGAGGCAGTCATCCACCGGACTCTCAGCCAGCTCATAAAGGAAAGGAAGGTAAGGTTATCGAAGCATGTCTTCATACGTACCTACTGGTAGATCGGTAATAAACTGCGGGGGGCTCGGGATGCTACTGCTGAGTGCGAAGAAGAAATTATTTCCATTGCTGAACATCTAATCGGAATCTATTTTGTCATTTGTTGACAAACAGCCAATAAGGGTTCCAGCTGCTGCAGATGTCAGTGTTGTCATGTGGGGTGTGAATGCCATTCAGCCGTCACTCGTCAGGAAGTTTCAATAAACAAAGAGAACAACCAATACGATGTTACACTTGCCAAGAGGTATGGGAAACGGGAGTGCCAGACAGTCCATGGAGGTTTCAATTGCCATGAAGGATGGGGATTCATTTCGCAAATCCCGCACGGAAATGGGGAATGCCGGTAGGCTGTCAACAGTTCGGCATCACTCATGGGGAACTCAGCCTTCAGTTTTATAAAGTTGTCAATTGCGAATGAGAGTAGTGTCAACTGTTAACGATAATTTTAACCTCAAAGCAACATGAGCAATGACTGTTATTGCTGTTCCGCTGCCAAATGGGTAACGAAGGATGCAATTTATGTGTTGCCAATCCAGAACGAGGGTGAGAACGAGGAGTACATCAACTGTTTAGCTGCCAATGTGGGGAATGATGGCTTCAATTGGTAAGCAGTTAGTTGCCAAGGAATGAGGGTTTTGGGTTATAGTGCATCGAGTTGAGAAAGTCATTGGGAAATGAATTCAGCTTTAACACATGTAGCCATGGGGAAACGACGGTTCGAACAATTATTGCTGTGGGGCTGATTGGAAAAGAGCTTTTGTAGACACGTTGCTGTTGCTCCCTGCGTAACCAGTCACAATGGGTTGGTGAATCGTTCCTGGCTGCTGACAGGATAAACTCCCGTTAGGAAATTAATCGGAATTTGCGAATTGCAGTTTTCTTTTGATTTTCAAATTGGGCCATGCACATCCACTCAGTGAGATGGGACGACATTGATGTCCTGTAGATCCCGTCTCTTCACTGATTGCACTGCTGCGTCTGACCGACCACATCCGGATGTCCTTTCTTGCAGGTGTATCACGGTGAATTTGGCTACGGAATTGTTACACCAACAACCTACAGCAGGAAAGTCACCAACAACCCCACGAACTGCAATCATCAAGACACACCACTTTTATTCAGCAGTGAAGAACTCTATTCATTGGTCTATGGACGTCAGAAGCAACAGCTTCGCAATGGTAGTGTCTTCAGAGAAAGACGAACAAGAGCAGATAAGTGCATCCAGGCTGGCACAACTGGCCAAAGGAATGAAGGAACAGGTTTGGCTTCGGCGACACCAATAACTCTCTTTTTTTCTATCCGTGGGGAAATTAACTGATGACGAGCATCTTCCGCACAAAATGGTCTTCCAACACAAATACTGTTAAATTTCCTCATAGGACAGGGCGCAGTCAACCGATACATGTCAGCGAAAATGCTCCTTCTCACCCAATGAAACTTTTTCGTCCACATCCGGCGTTGATATCCCCTGGCCTTGCATCCCTCTCGGAAGAATGTCTCCTTCGTCAGTGTCACTGCTGGAGCTGGAAGCAATTTCTGTCGTCAGAGACATTGGTCCGATTCTCAAGACATTACTTGACTGAGACTCGACTTGAGTTATTGCTGTTTTATTGATTGCTGAGAAGGCATGGCACTAGCTGCCATTTGTGCCTTCTCAGCAATCAAAAACAGCAATGACTCAAGTCGAGTCTCAGCCGTCACGTGTCGAAAATCGTACCATTGTCCAGCAGGTCGTGGTCTCAGCGGGCAGATTCATATCTGGGTGTAGGTCTAGGCTGAGACTCGACGTGAGTCATTGCTGTTTTGATTGTTGAGAATTAAGGCATGGCATTGGCTGCCATTTGTGCCTTCTCAGCAATCAACAAAACAACAATGACTTAAGCTGAGTCTCAGCTAAGACACGTCTCAAGAATCGGACCATTGTTCAGCAGGTGGTGGTCTCTTGGGCAGATTCGTATCTGGGAATATAATGACGTTGAAGTACCTAAGTGTATGACACAGTCTCACGCATGCAATAGTAGCCAAATTGCATCGTTTTGAGAGATCCTCTCTCACTGTTCTTCTTTGGTCAGTTCCAGATTCTGTTCAAATGATTTTTATTTCCAGAATCCTCAACCGAAAGAGTGTTGTATCCTCGTCGGCATTCGGAGAAAGGATTTGCATCCAAGGATGAGCTGCACTCGGAATATCGCCAAACAAATGGTTCTTGTTCGCGACCGATCTCTGGCACTTACAGCTCCAACACCCTCGCCATGCCCCGAACGAAACTCAAAAGGAGCCAACAGTTTAACAGCCTGAGGATGAACGGGACCGTTAGTAATGGCACCTGCAAATCGCACAAGTCAGTCGAGGGTGCTCCCACCATCAAATCCAACAGGTGGACGCGTTCATTCCTCAAGGATGGCCGCAATAGGATGAAGTTGCCTGCCAGCAAGGCCAAAGAAATTGCAGCAGAAATTTTCGGTTCGACGACCAAACAGCTGATTCCACTGTCGGTTTCCTGTGTTGGTGGTCGCTCCGTCTGTGAATCAACCGATACGCTATCGTCTCCCAAGAACGCAGGTATGTCGACATTGTTTCAGCCTTGTCTCACTATTTTTACAATTTGACACTTTTTTTTTTCATTTTCTGTGTTCTGGTGTCGTGATATTGTGGCGCCCTTTTTTCACACAATGGGGAAAGGAGTCCCATCCGCTCTTGTAAATTTCCAAAATCCCGACCATAACCCAAACCTCTCTACAAAGGCTTCTGTATGACCTCTTTCTGACAAGACCAAGTTTCAACCCAACAACATCTCGAACGGTGTTCTCCTTCCAAGGGCGCAGATCCATGCTGAATATTGGGGGGGACGATGCGGAAAAATTGGTGGACAATGCGTTGCGCGAAGCGCAACGCCGGGGGAGGGGTTCGGGGAGGGGGTGTCCCCCCCCGAAGGGTAAGAAATTTTGAAAAACTGCAACCTGAAATGGTGCTCAGAATGCTCAATTTTTTGAAAAACTGAGCATTTTCCTCGCATTCCCCGTTTGCTCAGAGTAGATTGACAACGTCAAATCAGTCAATGAATGTTGTCTTTTCAAATCTAATTTGCTGCTAAAAACACGACACGGCCAAACAACCACGAAAGTGCTATCGCATCAAAAACTGGATTCAACGATACATCACTTCGTCATTTCAACTTCAATTTCAGATTTCAATAATTCAACACTCAGAATTTCTGTGTTGCCTTCGTCAACTGTGGCTAAATTTCCACTCGCCCTTGTGTGTTGCTTTCGTGAACTGCCGCTGGCATCACGTCCCTTTCAACAACCAGGGCCGGATTTAGGCATAGGTCTAAATCCGGCCCTGGGCTTTAAATCACGGGCCTGCGGCTTTTGGGGCCTCCGAAAAAGTTGCGGGGACCCTGTCCGACAGAAGTGTAAGAAATTTTGCAATTTCAGCACTCATTTTGGCCGCTTTCCGGCCTTCTGGGAAGTGCAAGTTCACTGTTTGAAAGCAACAAATTTCATGTTATATGTTGCACGAAAGTGACGCAAATGGCAAGTTTCTTCGATGTTCGCAGCACACAGTTTGTTCAGCTTTGTCTAAACAATTCACATCTCTTGAATTATTGGGTGGGACAATTCATGTCTTTAGCAATATTGGGGGGGACGTGTCCCCCCTGTCCCCCCCAGGATCTGCGCCAATGTCTCCTTCAGAAGATATCAGAATCCTTTGCAATCGGTAAGAACGCTATTAACACCTGTTGGGAGAACACCGGCAGGACATGTTGGCAGGGATAATTTCCTGGTCGTGATTCGTGATGTGTAGTGTCGTCGACCTGTTTGAACGAATTTACACTTAGGTTGAATATTCGTCCACTTTAGGTTGAATTTTACATTCAGCAGCAACATGCTGCTACATTTCCCGAGCATGGTCAAACATTCATGGCACTTGATTCCTCATCACTCTATGGCACTACTATCTACCTCTTAGGTAGATTTGAAGAAGTAGGTTGACAACAAGAAGTAATCGGCAGTGAATCGAAGGGGTTGGTTGTGTCAGATTTGTAAGTGTTTCGCCAAATTTATGTGGCTGCTGATTTGGAGTTTTACACGCTCTTAAATAGCCAATGTTTTTGTCTTTGTTGTTTTTTGACATTTTTTTTTCTTTGTGTGGAAAATGGGAGCGGGATAGTAGTGCTTCATTCGTGGACATCCGGACATTTCAGTCAGTTGACAATGCTGATTTCGGTTGTGCAATCTTTCCTTGCTTTGCACACACTTTTCACATCCAAATTGCATTTTGTGCTCACACTGAAAGCATTGTACCGTGCACGCGAAATAAAAGAAGCGCGACACACAAGCTCCCGCAATTGCCATAAAACTGCGCTCATCTGGGGTTGTCAACTGACTTTTTAAAGACTCCGTTTAAGTGAAGTACTCCACTCTAGACGTTTTTCTGATATTCAAAAATACTTACGTACCAGGTGAGACCACTGGAGACTCCGTAATTCGATTGAAGCAGCCAGGACAGCCAAGCGATACGATCTTGAGAAGATTGATCCGTAAGATCCAGAACAGTCCGGAAAAGAAATGCGAAGATGGTTCTGCTGGATCTCTGAGTCTGAACAGGAACAAGGTGGTTTGCCACCACGGAGCACAATTCCCTCCACTCGAATGGAATAGCAATGGAGGTACTTCAGGAGGAACTCTGGAAACATCTGGACCGTCGAGAAACTTCACGAGGTCAAAGTCGTTTAGGATTTGGAAGACCTCCTCAACTGATGAGCACAACGTAAGTGGAGCTTGTTTTGAACTCCCCAGATTGGAAAATAACGAGGTCAGAAAATTGGCAGTCCACTGAATCCGCAGCAGACAAAAACACGGAAGCTGTTTTGAGCGGTTATCGACGAAATTTTCTCAATTTTAGAATCTTTCCAAACGAGGTATGTGTTGGAAGCAATTTTTCTCCTTCAACATTATTCGGATATCACTTGTTCGGAATGTGATCAACACGAATGTAAATCACTGTCAACCAAATAACACCTTTTACATGTCTTGAGTAATATTCAAAAACTGACATGCATCTTTCTGCACCTGAAGATACCAAGAAGCGAACTAAAATTGTTTCAGAGCGGAATGGCATTCCTTGTACCGTGTCAAGGCACCGTTCTCCCATTTCAAAGCAAAAATCTTTTCTCCCAAGCAAAAATGTTTCAAAATGCAAAAATGTTTCATATCTTTTCAGGGGGAAGAGAAATCAAAATCCGCTTACAACAGTCCGATCACCACCAGGAAGGCGAGAAGCCCAACGGAAGGGTCAGTCGTCCGATTTGACACCAAATCGACACGATCTGAAAACCCCCTCAGAGGGTCCATGAGGCGTGGTGCAAGCCTGCCAAGGGGCTCGCGACAGGAGGAGGTACCTTCGAGACCGGGGTCAAAGGGCATTCCACCGGCTGAGAGCAAATCACAGACGGAATCTAGGAGTGCCATCAATAAGGATAGTTCCAAGTGGTCAACCTTTCCACGGCCCAAGAAGGAGATTTCCTTCGCCAGTACGGAAGGTCCTGTTCACGTTGAGATTTCACGCAAGAACTCCAACCAGGAATTGGAGGACCCCTACACCGGGGGCCTTCAAGATACAAAGAAGACAGCTGCCCCAAAGAGGACTCTCATCTCCCCAGACACGAATCTTGCAAAGCTGAACATCAGGTTGTCAAGAAACAAGTTTTTCACGAACGGATTTACCAACATGCCAAACTGCGATCTGGATTACGGACCTTTTAAGGCCCTCGCAGAACGTGGCAAAATGCCGGACCCTGATGTGGCCAGAGCCAGCCTAGTTCAAAGAGACGCTCGTCTAAATGGCTCATGTGATCGCAGTGCCAGGATCTGCGGTTCGGTGCCATATCGTGAAGTCAACATAGAATTGTGCCATGGGGTTCCGGTTGGAAATCCGGATGCCAGAGTGCCATATGTGCATCACCTGGACACGACATCGCAGTGCTCAGTTGAACCCGACCATGTTGAAGTCACCAGGGTGACTCTCAAGGAGTACCCATCCCCACAGGACGCTGGCATACACATGGAGTTCTCCACGGCACCATGCCAGGGTATCAAACCTCTGGCAACTTCAATGAAACGTGAAAATGCTGCAAATGCATTTTTGCCAAGCTCTGCAGTTGTGCACAATAACCTCAGGCCCCCGATGGTATCACCAACCAAGTATGAGAAGCTAAGTTTCCACAATATACTCAACAATAAGAATGTGGTATCGGAAGTTGCCGTAAATAACGCAACAAACACCAAGGATCAGTTTGACAAGTGTAACCTAACGACCGCTAACGATCAGAGCTGCACTTGGCGGAAGCTTTCGTTGAAAAGTCACGAGAGCAAGGACGACCTCTCCCTGTACTCATTCCCAAGCCTAAGTGACCTCGCGTGGTCGTTCAAGTCGATCACCGGCCAGAAGTTGATCAAAGGTGCCAGCCTGACCAGCATTGACACCCTGTTTGAGGTCAACTCAGCTGCTGACAAGAGAAAAAGGAGTTTTTGCAATGCGTGAACTGTGTTGGTGGATTTGTGTTGTGTTCCCCAAATTAGATGTTAGTGGACTTGTGTTCCACCAATGGAGGCTTGGTTAGCGGGCTTGTGTTCCCCTTCTGAGGTGGTGCTAGTGGACTTATTTTTCCTAATCGGGTGATGTTAGTGGACTTGTGTTCCCCAAATGGGGATGGTGTAGTGCAGTGTTTGTGGACTTGTTTCCCCAAGGGGTGACGTTAGTGGACTTGTGTTCCCATCAAGAGTAATTCGATTATGACCCGAGTGAGTTCTGGAGTATAAATGATGGCCTCAATCTGTGGACCAGTTGAGATTACAAAAATCACTCAAAGCAACATCAATGTAGTAACGGTGCCAAGGTTTTGCGTTATGTCGAGACGTAATGTGTGCCAACCCACTTGCAAATAGGCAGGTACTAACCTGGTTCAACATTGTATGCGTACCTCGACATAGTGTTTTTCCTTGATCCTTGACATTTTCTCTTCTCACCAGCGAATGAGTGCGTGAATCCTTTCAATGAAACCAAAATGAGTTTGCAACTCCCCCACCGTTGATGAAAGTGAGAACCAAAGCAAATATCAAGAATAAAATTCTTGAAATTTGGTTTGATGTGACATGGCTTTTTGCTGCGTTGAGTGAAAATACGGAAAATATTGGAGTTTTGTTGAAACCCGACGATTGTAGGACATGTCTAAAAATAGGACTTTATAGGACAGCTGGGACCCCTGGAATTTTCATCTCATCTCATTTCAGTGTCATTCTCTTCATGCAATACCAATCATTTTTGCCAAAAAAAATTCTCTTGCAAATTTTGAATTTTTAAAATTCGCAGACTTTTCGGACCCACGTGAGAAAGTCTCGATGGAAACGGAAGTCTTTTTCAGTGAAGGGAATTGAGAAAAACACGAGAGATGACCAGGAAAAAAGCTATTTTTGCAAAAAGAAAAAAATCGTAACGCATTTGATGAGGATTTCAGATGGGTTTTTCACACAGTTTCTTTGTTGGTGCCAATCTCCCATACATTCAGAGCCATCTTTGTTTTTTTTCCAAGTGATTCCAGTCACCTGCAAACTTGTCCAGTGATTTTTTCATCTTTCCGATTTCCACCAAATGATGTTTTAATATCTGCACTTGCAATTGGTTTGAATCTCCACACATTCAAATACATGAAAATTTAAAATACATCAATTTAATATAATACAATATGTACAGAGTGGATATTTTAAAAGTATCACATTTATCGGTTTTCAGTCAGCTAACATCAAAAATCTCGTTTTCACCGACGGTACCTTTTCACACAAATTCGACAACAGAGTGCGACCGTGTAAATGCTCCTTAGTGAGTCATAATTTCGCGCAACATGCTTGAACTCCAAACTTGCATCCACAAGAAATATTCTGCGTTTTCAAGTGGGCCCATATGAATCACCGAAGCACGTTTTTGGTTATCGGAAAAGTTTTCCACAATGAATGTTGTTCAATTTGACCGGCCAATGATTGCTGCATTAATTTTTCTGCTCCAATCACAGCACGCGCGAAGCCAGCGACAAGTTTGAAGTGAATCGCCGCAATGAACGCACGTGCATGCAGGTGAGGATGCAGACCAAAAATCGAAGCGTCCGCGACCTGAGTGAGCCGAGTCAATCGAGGTTCGAGCAGAGCACAGGGTGTTGCGATAAACCCTTCTCAGTTCAAAGAATGAATGACAAGCTCGTTTTGCCCGAATTAGCCCATTTTACTTCAAAAACACGACTCCCTGGTTCAAAGAATCATAATGAATGGGCAGAATTCAACAAACTTTCTGCCTGTTGCCGAAAAGATTCTTATTGTCAACAGCGTTGCATGGTCGCGGTGTTGAAGTTGCGCCAACGTGATTCAGATGCCATAACACAGGGCAGGCCGCAGGGTGCAAGGCCAAACAAAGGCTTGCAAAAAAATTGCACAAAAGTCAGCAATCTGAGCCACGCCATTTGTAAACAAATGTGTAAAAATTCAATAGGCCTAAGTTGAAATTGGTTAAACTTTACAATCGGCAACTACCGCCGCATCTTGAGTCGCAGCATCGTTTACCGCCGCACGTTAATCCGCCCCATCTCCAGCCACCGTATCCGCTCATCTGGTGCCGTGTTTTCTGCCATTATTGCGCAGTCGTTCAAAGAAGAAAAAAAAGTCGCTCAAAAACCGAGTGAGTACAAGAAAGAAAGCAAGAATTACTCGTGATTCGAATATTAAACCACCAAAAGGTTGAGAATCCCCACTTCGTCACTTTAAGATGCGGTGGATGTGGCAGCTCGAAATGCAGTCGATGTGGCAGATACTGCAACAATGGAGTGGCGACGGCTTGACATGCAGCGGTTGAAAATGCGCCGATAAATGCCAATGGTAAAGTTCAACCTTGAATTTATGCTTTTGTTTTATGGTTTTTTGCGCAAATGATTTCTGTGACACCATGTTTAATTGATTAATTGATCTGCAGAGGTGATCCGTCATCCATTCTGGAAGTGGATTTTTTTATTTTCATTCCATGCTCATTTTTCTCCCCGAATTAAAGGCTGATGAAAATCTTTGAGCTGGTCATGAAGCTGACAAAATATGCAGGTGTTCTAAGGCTTGTTTACACGTGAGCAATTTCGCCCGTCCATTCGTGCTCTGGCAGCAAAAAAGCAACTCGTGGCCAAAATACTACAACGCAAAGCCCAAAACCAGAGATACTTTTAAAAAAACCACCCTGTATAATTTCCACCAAGTACTATTTTTAGACCTAGATTTGCAAATGGTTTTAGTCTCCACACATTCCTTTGCTTTCTGTCAAATTGCTTCCTTTTCCAGTGAGTCATTTTAGTCGCGCCCTAATTCCTGCCCTGCGGTTTTAATCGCCCAATTTTCATTGAGAGTTTTTCATTACCCAATTTTTATTGTCGTCGTTTCTACCCAGAAGTTTTAATCACCTAATTTCATCGTCGTCGTTTCTGTCGGGAGGTTTAATGTCCCAATTTTCATTAGGTATGCTCGTTTCAGCCAGAGGTTTGCCACCCAGTTTCATTGTCATTTCTGCCCAGAGGTTTAATCACCCAAATTTTCATTGTCGTCGTTTCTGTCCAGATGTTTTTTAACCCAATTTTCATTGTCATCATTTCTGCCCAGATGTGTTAATCACCCAATCTTCTTTGTCGTATCGTGTTTTGCCAGTCCCATCCCATGGGGCTGTCTCTTGTTTTCGTAGGACGCCGGAACAGATTGCAATAATCGCTCGAGGTTGTTTGTTTCGTCTTGTATGGTTGTTGTGCCTCGTACAATTTCAATAGTGCCATACAACATATTTTCACAAGATGAACAGGGCTTAAATTGGACTGGAATGTTCCGGTATGCCATACCTGCCTTCCTTTTTCAAGCTGGAATGCTGATCTCACAAGATACGTGCTCATAATGGATACCAAACCATGTGGCAGGCCTGACTGATTTTTGGAGAAATCCAATTGCCATTTTCCTGCATAGTTGTAGGTAGGTATACCATTTCCTCACCCCCTGCATGCCGGCCCGTTTTATTTTCCAATTTCAGCCCTGGTCGTTGGAAGAAAGCAAACTTTTTTACCATTCAAATGTGTTGCTCTTCATAATTATTGTGCCACTTACCCAGTGTCTTGTTTTTCTGTGTTCTTTGTGTTGGAAGAAAATGAAAATAGATACATTTTATTCTTCTTAGCTGCATTTTCATTCACAGGCATTGTTCCAATCATTTTAATTCCGCAAGCATGGGTTCATAATCCCGAAACAGTTTGAAACCCAAGCGCAGGTTTCGCAAGACTTGTTTTGAAAAAAAAAATCAAGGAATCCTGCCTGATAAGTTTCTTCCCGAAAAGAGATCAATTTCAATGGGGGAGGGGATCTCAAGTCGTGTTGAGAAATGACATGGCACGACTGGATTGCCTTCCACAGGTGGACTTTTCACGTTTTCGCAAGGGTGTACATGTAGTTTCTCAAAGATTTGGTACGTAGCCCATTCTTCTTCTGGGGCTGAGTCCCCGAGTACTCAAGGTCTGGCGTGCCACAGAACCTGATTACTGGGGGACTCAGCTCAGCTGTCGTAGGCCCAGCGGAGTTCCAAGGTAGGGGATTTGTGGGCTCTGGGAACTAGTTGCCCGCCTTCCCCCCAAAATGATGCCACTGGTGCCTCCACCATTTCCATTTTGTCCGCATACGTGAAAAAAACTTTGGCATGGCAACTCGGTGCGGTGATCACTTGAAGACCTGGACAACACTTCAAAATTGATGATCAAGATGTGGTGGTGTCTGTGCTCGGTGTGGGTACAAGAATTATCGGGTTCTGTTGTTTGGCAAAATGAGACAGGGTCTGTGTCTCTGTCACCTCGTCACTTCGCTGCAGTTAATCTGACACCGTGAAACAAAGAACTTATTTTCTATGAGAGTTGATTTCGAGGGACACATTGCCCACACAATCTATCCAACTGAGCTAAATTAGCAGATGACATATTTTGTTGATGCGATTTATGTCTAAAGTGGAAAGGAAAAGCAAATAAGGCTTGCTGCAGTGCCGGACAAAGAAGCTTTTTCTCTCACTATTGCATCACACATTTTTACAGTTGTTCCTTGTATTGTATGAATTTTGAGGGGTGCAGGCAATTTTGAACCAAGGATAACCATGAATTTGTTAACTCCTCCAGCTACTGAGTCCCTCAGAACCCTTGCCAACAGGTTCTTTCCCTTGGAACCCCATTTCGGCTCTGCCCCAGACCTCGACGCTACTGCAGCACATTTTTCTCTGGATTTCGGGGCCCACGAAGCAGTGGTGCCGACGGCTCTCTAGGATTAGGGGGGATGAGACTAAAAAGGGCATCAATTTTCAGGACATGGGGCAACACCAGAGCGATGTGCAAGGAAAAGGGCAATATCGTTCCCAACGAAGCGTTGCGCGAAGCGCAACGCCTGGGGAGGGGGTGTCTGCCTCCCCGAAGGGGGAAAAAATTTTGAAAAATTGAATTCGCGATTTTTGAAAAAACTGGCATAGCTTTTGTCGCAAGCACCATATGCACGCATCGATTGAATTGACATACAAATTGACTTACTCATAAGTCATAGGACTATCCACAATTTTAAACAATCATATTGCATAGAATTCAATAGCGCGTTTCTTCATTGCAAATGCCTTCTTCCAACTGGTATGAACAGATTAACACAAAAATTGGCGAAATACCAATTGACAAAAATTGGCCAATTGAGGGCATCGAGGGGATAATTAGGTCTTCAACAAAGGGTTTATTAATGGGCGATGAGGCAAGGGCAACAATCCCCCCCAGAAAATAGCCCTTTCCATTATTGGGGGGATGCATCCCCCCAACACCCCCCATGATCGGCGCCCCTGCCACGAAGTCTGTCAGTGGGATCGAACAAGAGACTGGGCAAAAGGAACTTGGTTCGATGAGGACTTGAATTCCTGATGAATTTATAGTGTTGTGCCTCACATGGCTGCAGAACGAAAACGAAATGAAAAGCATTTTGTGTGTTTTATCCCCAATTTCACCCAAAAAAGCATGGTGTTTTACCCTGACGCACGGAATGCAGAAACGTTTTTGTGCCTGTATTCTTGTGGCTTAGAACTTCCTTGCTCTGACCAACCCTCTCACCCCAACGAAAAGTGCCTGGAAATTATTCAATGTACAAGTTTTATTTTTTACTTTATTCACAGAAATAAAAAACGCAAGTTGCCACCGATCCTCGTCCAAATGACTCAAATAATAAATTCTAAAAAATCACAAAATGAGAATTTTGTCGTTTTTCTTATCAAAACTGGGGCATCATCTGGGCTAATATGCATTGCAATCTTCATGCATAATTAAAAAAATTTGGGGGCCGCAAAAAACACAACCTTGCAGCAAAAAGATATCGTGAACAGGGGGAAGAGCTGCCCCCATTGAACACAACCATAAAAAAACGTTGGAAGTCCACATAAAAACATTTACAACCAATGATGTTTCCAAGTGATAAAAAATAAAAACGTCGTTCGGGATGAAAAAATCACAACACAAAATAAGTTAAGGACATGAAGGAACAACTTGCATATAGAAAAGGTCGAAGGTCACTGGAAAAAACTGAACTTGCTTTATTTGCGAGGCCTGGAGTGCTGATTTCTGCTGGCGAAAAGGAAGATGAACATCCCTCCGCTTCCCAACTTTTTTCAAATCCTCAAACAATCTGTCATCACATTGCAAAAGAAAGGATGTTGCGATTCTGTGAGCAAGGAGTGAAACTGCACAGAATGATACATGGAAAATGGTTAAAAATGCACACATTTGGAAATATCACGTCAAATCACGTGGAAAATCTGCTTTGGAGGAGTGTGCAGGAGCATATTCAGGAATCTTTTGGGGTTAAACTTCACAACAAGCAACATTTGGTAGTCTGACAAATTTCTGGGACACGGTTTCCTTTTTCTCAAAGAAAGTTGACCTACCCCCTAACCTCACACCTGTTGCATTGTTGTCAACCAATTTCTTGGCATCTCCATATTCCTTGTTGTCCAAGATAAGAAACATCTTGATATATCTACCTGGAAGGCCCGGAAAACGTCCCCGAAAATTGCATATCCACAAGCTGATTGTTAAAGTTTAACCTTTGGGCCAGATGTTCGAATTCCAAAACGAGACTTTCTTTCTGGCACAAGATTTCAACTCCTTCCTGAAAGCAATTTGTAATCTGCCACACCGCATCATCAGTGCTCGCAAATAAACAAATTCAGATGAAACATAATCTATTTACAAGAGACAACTGCACGATGGAGACGAAGGACCACGAAAAAAAAAACAGAACAAAACGTAATGTTCGAACAAAAATTCAGTGAAAAGCAAGAATGAAATTCAGCGCTCAGCAGACACTCGCTCCAACAACAGGCATCCCTATTCCCACATCACATCGATTTTCAGTCAACTGTGCAGGTGCAACATGCCCTTCATCGGCGGCCAACGGCTAAGGGTAACTCAGGCGAGCACCAGCCACCGACACCCTTTTTTCCTGATCTCCAAAAAAAGAACAGAACAGAACTTTTTGAACCACACTCGCAGACAGTTTGTGCAAATAACTGAGAATGCACACAAAACTGCAATTTGCAGTTGGTGATGCCAGAGAAAACTCATGTGTCACGAGACATTATGTCAGCAGGTCGTGAGTTCGTGACAAAATGTTCGTAAACAGGTTTTTGAGCGAGTGCAAATAGTCAAAAACAGACTGGGACCACGGAGTATAGCGATTCCCGGTCGGGGGAGCTGGCGATGCCCCCCATGGCCTTTGGCTCATGTCCCCCGGATCTGGATTATGCTGTTCCCAGATGTCAGGTGATGCGAACAGGCCGGGATCTTTGGTGTCCTGGTCGTTGGTGACATTCACTAAAGCAGCCGTACGCATGGACATTCCCCAGCATGTGCTGAGTTGGTTTAAGTCAGGTCAGATTTGACTAGATCGGAAACCCAATCTTCCCTAGCCTGACCCAACCCACCTCGAAACAGCCATGAGTGCGGTTGCCTTAGTGAGTGACACCGATGACCATGGTACCAGAACCTTTTTGCCCAGGAGGGAACAAATGTCACTGCACTTTTGTCAGACATTGAACGAATGGCTCTCATACATTGTGATGTGCCTGGAAACCCACAATACAACTGATTTGGGCACACACGTCACCAACCAACACGGCAGCACTCACATGAACACCAAATCTCACCACCATTCGCATATGAGAAGAACAGAACAATAGCAATAGATTGATGGCTACCTCTACAAACAACACCAACAGGGAACAAAATAAGAGCAATGCCAGGTTTCACAAACGATCAGGGGGCAGAAGCACAAATAAGGAAGAAAAACCCAGCCAGCAGTCTTCATTTTTTCTTCTGTTTCTCAGCAAATCATTTTAAACACTGGTCGCAAAACGGACCATTTTTGTGGGCCAGTAGAAATGAAATAGTTCTCAACGTATGCTCATTTCTGGCCATTCCAGCCAGAACAAAATGTGCATGATCAAGGCCATGGCTCTGAAAACTGGCCAAGTAGGTACTCCAACATCAATACAGTACCGTCGAATTTTTGTCGAATTCATCAGCAGCCAAGAAAGAGGAGAGTGTTTGGGGAAAACCGATCAGCTGTTCGTCCCAACTAGGTGCTGGATTGGGCAGGACCAAATGTATTTGTGACAATACAAAGTTACGCATGCTCCGCCCTGATCGTCTGTGATTGGAACTTTGCTCCGGCACTGTGCGGTTTTAAGATAAAAGTGCTCTGGTTTTGAGAGATGAGCCCGGAATACTCTACCAATTCCAGCACCAAGGTTGAGGCCTATAAAAAAGTGTGGCCAGAATTGCCTGATTCCAAAATACGACTGGTCAGAAATGTGTTGGTCAATTTGAGCCACAAAAATCGCTGGACTGGACAGAAATGTCTTGGCCTATGTGGTCCAGAGGAAGGAGGCTATGTTTTGGAAAATAAAAGACGAAAAAACGAAGTTTACTTCTCCCAAACTTTCAAAGCATCATGGCCCCGCCTGTTGCCTTGCTCAAAAGACCAGATACAATTACAAAAATCAAGAAACAACAGCAACAATTTTCACAACCGACATGACGTGCTATCAAACGCAAAGACAAACGTCTACTCCCTGAAATGTTAAACTCCTCTACAAACTTACTCTATCTCTCAATAAATACAATGAATTTACGCTTGCCGCTCTGAAAATTGCATTTTTTCACACAATAATTATTAAAACATCCGTAATTTTGTTGGGTTCCAAATTTATACAGACAAAAAAAAACACTTTTGAAATATGCAAAACCGGACAAATATCGATTCTCTACAGCTGACTATCATTTATTTTAAAATATTTATGCGAAAACTTCACTTCATAATCATTATTATTATGCATATCAATGTTTCCGCGGAGCACAAATCATACTTTTTATACGTTATTAATCTTCTAAGCAAATGCACAAATGCAGAACTATAAAACGTTCACATTCTTTTACAGCTGTTGATCACAAAACTCACATTTCGTCCAACCACATTTCATAACTTACATGCTTTTAAAACAATTCACAAAGTTACCCATTACAGAAATGCCAGTGTTTGCATAACTATGCCCAGGTATTAAACTGAAATCGGAAGTGGTGGAGTACTGGTGGGAAGCCTTTTGCCACCACATACTCCCCACAATTTAATACCTGACCATGTCTGGAAGTGGAAAAATATCTTTAGATCGGAAACTTAACCCAAACTTGAAAAAAGTCACTTTGCCAAGCTACCAAAAAAAAAAAAAAACCATCGTATTCGTGACAACCAATATACCCGACAAAAATAAACCATGCTGTTTGTAACCAGGGTGGAACTTTCTACTTCATGGCATCATCCAGTGAGATCCGGGCATCTGGCTGCATCGGCATCTGCCATAGCCCAGGTTGCGTTGGGGTTAGGGTTATAAGTTTTGGTTGGATTTAGGTGAACCCAAGTTTTTGCCAGACAACCATATGTTTAGGAACCCATTCAGGAACCTCAGTCGATTTCACCTTGACGTATTTAAAACCTTTTCTCCTCTAGCCAACAATATACAGCAGAAATATTCCAAACAAGGTTACATGGTGGTCAAAAAATTATCGATTTTGTTCAGTTCATCCACATATGGCTACCAATGTAAGAATAGGTTGACAGCGGAAACATGTTATTTTGTGTGACAAATAAAAAGCTGGAGGAAATCAGAATTGGCAGCGGGCCAAAAATTCAGCTACTCGGTTTCCCATCGGACGAGAGATAGGTCGCGAGGATTGAATGGGGTTTAGATTCTCCGCGGAGGCAGGTCGGGAGGACTACCACCCAGGAAAAATCCAAACCCATTTGCAAGATTTCCATTCCTCGTACAATTTGAAAGCTGTTTACCATGCTCTTCATCAATAAATTGGAATTTTTCCACTGGATAAGCCCGTTTCTAAAAAAATTGAAAGCTGTTTACCATGCTGTTCATCAATAAATTGGAATTTTTCCACTGGATAAGCCCGTTTCTAAAAAAATTGAATGCTGTTTACCATGCTCTTCATCAATAAATTGGAATTTTTCCACTGGATAAGCCCGTTTCTAAAAAAAAAAACTATCCATAGTGGAGATCAAATCATAAAAGAAATCAATGAAAATGTTGGCAGTAGTGAATACATAAAAGGTGAATCAGAAAGAACGGAAACAAAATTGATGGGATCACGAGAAGGGTTGTAACCCAATGGGTAACAATCAAAAAAGTGTGATGGGGTTTTAACAATGTTGTGATGTGTCGCATATGGTGTCAAGGCACCTGAAAAATAACAATGCAGTTGGCGTAGAATACCATTTGTGGCTTCTAAAAGTACACTACTTGGTATTGCGCTACTACAGGGTGTCCCAATAAAAAGGTCAGTGAACGCAAAACACTTTTTTTGTAAATGTTAATTTTTTATTGATTTATCAAGCGTTCGAAATTTTGACCTTCTGGGATTGTGAAGGTGAGTTACCTTCACAACCGCAGGAGGTCAGAAGTTCGCATGCTGGATGAATAAATCACAAATTCAACATTTACAAAAAAGTGTTTTGCGTTCACTTACCTTTTTATTGGGACACCCTGTAGATACGCAGTTGGCGTAGAATACCATTTGTGGCTTCCAGAAGTATGCTGCTAGATACGCAGTTGGAGAAGAATACCATTTGTGGCTTCTAGAAGTACGCTACAAGATATGCAGTTGGCATAGAATACCATTTGTGGCTTTTCGAAGTGCACTGCTAGATATGCAGTTGGCGTAGAATACCATATTTTATCTGCAGTTGGCGTAGGTAGAATACCATTTGTGACCTCTAGAAGTACGCTACTGGATACGAATACCATTTTGTGGCTTCTAGAAGATCGCTCGATACGCAGTTGTCGTAGAATACCATTTGTGGCTTCTAAAGCATGCTAGATACACAGCTGGTGCACAATACATTTGTGGATTCTAGAAGTACGCCAGAGATGCGTTGGCATGGAATACCATTTTTGTGGCTTCTAGAAGTACGCTAGATAGATACGCAGTTGGCATGGAATACCATTTGTGGCTTCTCTCTCAGTGTGAAATGGGTTCCGTTTGTACGCTCACCCTTTTGGGCTGTCAACCCATGTTTTTCCAGAACATGTTCCAAATGGAAATCCTGAATCGAGTGCCGAATCTCATGCCACAAAGACAAGGGGGTTCCCAATCTGCTGAATAAATTGAATGGAAGACCAACCATGAGAGGATGCAAAGGCGAGAAACAACAATTGGAAACTACAGAACAGGCAAGCAATTCCAACACAAGTCTTTTTTCAGACACCCTGCCTTACTTTACGACAAATACGTGATCACGGAAGCAAAGGATGAGTCGATGAGATGAGCAAAGTTCGTAATAACATTTTGAGATCAACTTAGGAAAAATGGCAGTAAGATTAAAATCAAAACCGGCAAATAAAACGGCAATCCAACATCATTTGTGGGGTTGGTACAAACTACGGTAAATGTTACAAGGCTCACATCCAACTGCCAAGTGAGCAGAAATATCGCCACATTCTGCTAAATTTGCCACTGCTCCACGATTCTTCAAGTCAAGGCCATGGTTACAGAAGAAAGAGTTGCAAATACTCAACCGTGGGCTCCTCGAGATGAAAACAGCTAAAATATAAGGGAGTTGCGAGCTTTAACCCTTGTGCTAAAAAAATTAAGAGACAAAGTTGCGGGCATTGGGTCTGGCTGACTGCCTAATGAGTGTCAAAGGTTAAAAACTCTGGCCGACTGCCTAGTGTAGGTAAGCGGTTAAAAACTCTAAAAGTCCCCGCCACGCCTCCAGGTTGACATCCAGCATCCAGGCCACTCTGGAGATGACACTTCGGATAAAAATCATGTACCATAGTGCCTGAATGCGTGTTGGCGGAAGTTCAACATGCAGCATTCAGGCAGAATGCGAATTCAAAATTCAACGACTGGTGCAACAAGGCAAGACAGATGGCACTGCAAGGCTTGGGAGTCCACGGGAGCTAAGCCAGCCAACCAGCCAGCCTGCTTGATATGCAGTGTATCCCTAAAATGGTCATTCCAGAATTTTTCTTCTTCAAATTGGAAATATCATCGCAGATACCACTCATCGAGTGGTTACAATGTCACTTTCCAGCGTAGGGCCAGGTTAAAAAAATATGATTAAAACTAAAACATACCGATTAGTAGAGCACTCTGAAAATGGTGAAAAGGAATTGTCACCGCCAAATCGAAATCAGCCATTTCAACCATCTTTTGTGATTTCTTTATCATTTCAGTCAATTGAAAGGCAATTCTGGCAATTGTGGATGGGCGATTTTCCACGAAATGTGAAAATTTCCACGAAATTCATTGATTTCCACGAAATATCTCCTTTTTTCACGATATACATGTGAAAATGTCGTGTTTTTCCTTTTTTTAATTAAGTGGCAAGCATAGTGCACAAAAACATTTGAAAAATAAAGCCTTCTTTGCTCTTTTCTCAGTCTCTTCTTCAGTTTATTTACATCATTTTTCCAATGTATTGTTCCTGCAAAATTCAAAACAATCACATTGTAAAAATGACTGAAAATGCATTTTTGACTGGTTCTAGCTTTTTTATTTCCACCACCAAATAACGAAATTTTTAGATTTTTGAGCGAAATTTTCCAAAAATTATCACCATTTTCAACGTGCTCTACCGATTAGGTACTGCATAGAGAAAATTCATTCCTGAAATCTTGCCTTTTGTAAAATGGTTCCAAAAAGTAACAAAAGAACAAAAAACGAATAGATAGGTAGGTGTCTAAAAAATCGGTAGTACGAAAATGAACAGTTTGCAGAAACTGCAAAGAAGAACTTGTCACAAGACATCAGGCCCCTACAGCAAACCAAAAGATCTCCCTTCTGTTTCAAATGTAGAAATTATTAGAGCCCCCAAGCTCCCCCCAAAACGATCAAATACCACCCTGGCCCCAATAGCTGTGATAATACGGCGGTGAAAACATCCAAGGAACCTGACTCCTTCCAGCATGGTGGAACCCCGTGATGTCCATCGGTGTGACAGCACACTGGGCTTGGTTGATCCGAGGGACCGTCCCGTGGGTCGGGCTAAGGCCGTTGTACAATCCGGTTGGTTTCGTCTGCACGGGAAGCTTCGGGAAGTGTACAGCATTCTGCATTTGCTGCTGGTGTAAGTGGTCGGAGAAACCGGCTGAAGCAGCTCTCGCCGGAGAACCCAAGCTAAGTGGTACCGGTTTTGCAACGGCCGGTTCCTTTTCGACGGGGACGTCTTCTTCCAACATCTTCATCAGCTCCTTCCGCTTCCGGGGACTTGGGTCCAGCTTTCCCTCGTTCATGAGCGCCAGCTCCCCTTTCCTCTTCCCCTCCATCTTTGCTTCCCACTCCTCCCACCCGTGGTGCCGGAAAATCAGGTTCTTGTGCTGGTAGAAAACGAGACTGATCCGGGATGGATCGAACCGGTTTGGTCTCCGGAGAGCTGTCGTTGCGTGAAGCTCGTGCTTGGCGCATTCGAATAAGACCGAGCCATGCCCAAGTGCGATCGAGACACCGCCTATCTCGTAATCCCTGAAGCTGTCCAGGTTTTCAGAATGAACTGAAATGATGTCATCGCGAACTGTTGTCTTGTTGTACATTGGTCCGTAGTAGCCGGGAAATGCTGCGGGAACAAAAGGGTTTCCCATCCCGTGAACAAGGTTCTGGGCCATATGGTGTAATGGGTAGGTTGAACCGTAACCATCGTATCCGGCGCCAAGCCCATACTGCAGTCCGGAAGCATAAGGGTCCGAAAAGCCGTAACTGTCGAAGGGGCTACAGTGGGACCGACTTGGTGGGGTACTCAGCATCAGCGAATTTGAATGTGAAATGTGAGGATCTGGGTTTTGGTAGAAAGAAAGGGGGCTTTTTGGTGCTATGGAAGCATGAGCTGGTTGCTGTTGGTGGGCTAGATTAGTGAGCGGATACTGATAATCAAACGGCAGTGATCCGTACGGGTCACGGTTCTGGCCAAATGAACAATTATGCGGATCGTATGATGGTGTCTTTGGCTGTTGAGAGCCGTAATGATGTGACGTGGATGATTTATCCTCTGGATCCGATGAGCTCGTGTTTGTACTTCCGTTTGGCGACAAGAATGACGACTCAAATGCCGGTAAATAATGCGACGACGAAAAAGCTGCCGGAGTTGTACTTTTCGGCGCATCTTTGGCAAGTGACTCTTTTGATTTTGTTGGCGACACTCCGATTTCTTTATTGCTAGAACTGCTCGTGTGACTGAAATCAGTGGCGACCTTATCCGGCATCCGGAAATCAGATGCCGGCGGGTCATTCCGTGCAAAAAGGCTGTACGGGATGACCTGACTTGCCATGGATCGTAAAGAATTGAGGTGGTCCGACTGAGTTAACGAAGGTTGCCCACTGCTGCTGCTCTCCTGACTGGGTGGTGCAGGTGTTGTGGTGTTTGTGGAGCTGTCGTCCTCTTTAGCAGCCTTCTTTTTGTTCCGTTTACGACACGGTTCCAGGGGGACTTTTCGGATCCGCATCTGACAGGGATATCTGTAACACAAAAAGGCAGATGTCGCACAATCTTTTGTGTAAGCAACAAACTTCAAAGGCTTGTGAAAGGACATCGCAACCCTACAAACCCAGTCAAACATATTGGCTAATTTATTTTGGTTTCTCGTGTGATAGAAACATGTTCCACAAAGAACACTCGCAGATTGGAGTTGAAGGCAGTCGAAACTGTATAAAACCTCACAATTACAGTGTTCTTGTAGGTAACAAAATCCAGGCCTAGATTCAAGCACGAGAATCAGGAAATTTTTATGATTTTTAACATCTGATGCAGAACCATCCACTGCTGTAACTGTTTGCCTGATGCTCAAAAATAGCAATTTTTTGTTCTTCGGGTTGGTTACGTCACTTGCACCTAAACAACAGACAGCTGCAAAAAGTTCGAAAGATTCTTGAAATGAGACTGGATCCTAACTGCCAGATAAGTTTTTGTTATCATCATCGTTCTTGGCCATACATTTGAACAATTATTAACTCAAGGAACTCTGGTTGTGGGAGAGTGAACTTTCTTTATCCTGGCAACATTGCTCAGAGGATCATAAATATCTCCGACAATGCAAAACGGAGAGATGAGGTTCAGCTATTCTTGAAACTTGAGCAGAAAATAAGAAGTTAAAACCTTGAAATGGTCACCCCAGCAAATCAAATACCCGAAAATTCAAAACTGAACCTCGAAATGGCCAGCATGATGAATGACTTGCACAGCAGGTTGGTAGGTACCACACAATAATTGGGGCACAAACCTGGTCAAAACTTCCACAGAATTATTCCTTATCTTCTCCTCCAAGGTGACACGGTCGATCTCGCTGACACCGGCATCATAGTCATTCTTTCCCAGCAGCGGCACCTGCCTTTCCTGCTACCGCAAGCCTTGTGGCTGCTGCTTGCCGCCGAAGCCGATCCATGGTTGTTTGAGCTAAAGCTGCTTCCAGACACCTGGGAGGCTATCAACTTTTTCCTCAATCGTGTCCCTATCTTTATCATCCTTTTTCTTCTTCTTTTTGTTCTTTTTGTCATCCAGCATCGTCCAGCACGTAAAGTGGAAGCACGTGCAACTGTTCGTCCCCATCTGGCGGTCTGCCTATGCCTCGGTGTTTCGTAAGACTTACCACCTGGAACAAAAAAAAAAACAAGTTGAGATGAATATCTGCCCACTATGGAGCTGAAACGTTTAGCCACCCCCACAGCCAATCAGCCGTTCCGTTCTACTTTCAATCCGAGGTCCTTTATCACAGTTTCTCAATGCCGACGGAATCAGCTCATGTCTGCAACTTTCCAAAAGTACCTAGGCCTTGCATAGGTACCTATGTAAATTATTCTAAATGCTATCGATTTTCCACATTGCTGAAAAGCTGATCCAAACCAAGCCACAGGACAGTGTTGCAAAAAGTCGGGAGCATCCGGGACAGATGAGAGCCGGCCAGGATCGAAACTTCGGGATCAGACTGAGGCGAGCAAAAAAAAAACTTTTCGATTTTCGATCGGGACCAAAATGGGCTGGCGAGCAAAAAAAAGGATTTCGACCAAAATATGACCAGGCTCAAAAATTCGTACTCAAGGGCTCCAAACGACTTTTTCAACCCTGCCACAGGGGATTATTTAGTCCACTTTCAATCTCTGTGAGGTATCGTTACAGCAGAAGTTCGTGGACATTTATCTCTCAAATGCGAAATTAATTTATGTACTCAGCCAAAAATAGCTTCAATGTGGCTGAAATGCGATCTACCTCATGATATTTTCCAGCCAGAGCGTCGTTCAAGGCACCCTTGGCCGGCTAGCCTTTTTCAGAGTGACACTGAGCAATGGCCACTCATTGTTTGGCCTGTAATGTGTGGCATGGGTGGTATCAGAATTCAGAAGTGTCCTTTCAGAATTGCCAATTGAGGGCAAAGGTGCCCTTCATTTGAAAGTAAATCGGCCCCATTCTTTGCACATCCAAACCCTGGCCAAAAGAAAGGCTTTGCAAGGTCTCAGCTGGAATTCGGGCCATCCGACATGGAGGCCTTCAAAAAATTCGACATGGAGGCCTTAAAAATAAACAATCGAAAAGGTCTTCCAAAAAGCAATCTAAATTTTATGCAGTCGGTACCGACTGATGGCCGAAAATAATGTTAACCGCCCTGACCCAAAAGGGTGCAAAAAATTCCGCACAATTTCTCGAACAAGCCTTACCACAGTACAACCGTTGTTCATATTCTGCAGATCCTTGTGAGCATGAGCACAGAAATCGAAGCAAGTAGTTACGCCTGTAAACGGCCGTCCCTCACGGAAACCCAGTCGACACTCGAGAGACTGTTTCTCGAAGGCAATTTGGTTTGCATAAGCATCAGGGGCAAGGCGTTCGTAGAGAGGACTCACTTCCGATGCAAGCCATTGCATTTTGTACTCAAGCTCAGGCTCCTGAAAGAGACAAACAGTTGGAAACCATCAGGTGCTTGCAATTTTACAACATAAGAAAATTGTGAACTAACATTTATGCGACCGATATCCATTCGTTTGCTGAAAGGAAATTTTGTTTCTCTGGCAGCCAGTCGTGCTGGATCGCACCCAGGTTGCAGATGAACTTGACCCATCTGTACTTATTTGCACATTCCCAGCTCTTGCGAACCTTCCAGCTCTCGGGATTTTCTCAGCATACCAAAGAGTCGGATCTTGTGAATGCAGTCAAAATCAGTAAAACAACCCCATCAAGTGGTCGCATTCTGTGGTGCATTGCTTAAGCTTGCAGTTTCAATGTGTGATCTGAAGAAGCCAGATGCAAGCTGTGCCGCTGGCAAAACGTCATTTGTTTTCAACATTGACGAATAAATATCAGTCACAAAATGTTACGTTTGCAATGTCCAATTGTGTGTTTACAAAATGTGCCACATTTCCATTCGTGGCACACGTGCTGTCATTGCCTGCAATGTTTAACCACGACTTTTTTAATAAAATACATGAAGGCGTCAGAGGAAGGCAATTATTTTCACACATTGTAATGATGCAACAAAATTCCAGACCAGTCCTTGTATCTCACTTCTCTAAATTGAGGCCGCACTTCTTCTTGGCCTACTTTTGGAAGAAAATCTTTTGAGATGTGTTCTTGTCACTGAATGCTTGAGAACCAACCCCACGGTGTAAAATGGCAAAAATCAGCTTGGGGTGACTCATTTTATGAATAGAGACCTCAAACTGCAGCATGCCTGAGTTTTACACTTCTTCGTGTTTGGGCACGCAAGACCTGTTGAGCAATTCATGTCAGAATTTCATTCAATGATGCATGTGCCCGTGCATTTATTTAAAAAGCAGGTGCCAACCTACCTATTGATCAGACCAGAGTTGCAAACAACAGTGAGCAGGGGAGCAATGCTCCCATGATGGATGACACCCGACCGCCGAAAGGGGCGAAAATTTGGCTGGAGAGCAAAAAAAGCTCTCTGGATTTTTTCTGGCCGCAGGGAAATTAAATTGACGCGGGACAAAAATATCACAATCAAAAAAGATCTTGAAGATCCTTCGCCAACTGGGTTAAAATGTATTGCTCCAGGGCCCGAAACGGCTTTTTGCAACCCTGAACCAGACCAACACCATGACCATCCCACGTCTGTATCAGCCCTACCTCTCTCTCCTCCGTCAACCTGAACTTCCTTGGACATCGACTTCTTGCATACTTGCATCCATTGAAGTACATTGACCATGCACAGCCAAACGAGTAGGAAGCACCTTCTTCCTCAGCAACGGATCCTTGACAGGCGCAAGAACGTTTTTCATTGGTCGAACAGCGTCGGGATGTTGGAATTCCAAATCTGAAAGGAAGTAGGTACATTAGAAACAACTGCAATAGATAGACGAGGAAACCAGGAGGGGACAGAAGGCTGAAAGCCCACTCTATGCAGTGGTGTGGTAAACCTTTGCTGAAACTATACTCTACCCATGTGCCCAATGGGCAGTTGCCCACACACCCAATGCAAAATCATTGAGCCATTTTATTTTCAGGCCGAATTTTTTTTTATTTACTGTGTCTGCTGAAATAATTTTTAGTGGATGATACGCCATAATGTGTCCATATGGCCTCCATTCCACCAATGGATCTTCACTAAAACCCCAGGAAGATCAGACATTCACTTTTTAAAAAATCAAGTCACCGAGCACTTGTAGGTAAACATGACGGACTGTGACTCCATGGGCCATGAAGTTTAAAAATCATCCTGAGGCTATGTTCAGGCATGTTCACAAGCACCTAATGCAATAAATTACCCTAGGTAGCATTATCTTCACATGTCGAAAAGATGCTTGAAAGGATGTGTGCGCCAAAATTTCCATTCAAAAAACTGACCTGGTCATTTTCCTGACAAGAGTATCGTAGAGGTCGTCTGCCATCGGCTTGATGACCCCATCCCAAGCTACAATCACAACTATGATCCATGCTGTGGGACAAGTGTGGCCACGGCGCCTTTTCACAAGAACGAGAATCTTCTCAGTTGGTCCCGATCGTCGGATAATCTACAAGGTGGGTAAAATTAAAGATACAGGATAAGTATGGGAAGTACGGTATATATTCTTTTCCACATGATTGCACACCTTATGTGATGTGGACGGGCTAAAAGTTCAGGTCCATTTTTGTTTCTTTTGATGGTCCATACTGAAGGTGAGTCAATTCCATACCCTGACGAACTCGCAGCATTCTGCAGATTTACATGTGAGCTGCATATTCTGCTCATTTTTGAACCACCACGTTAGAAGTTTGATTCGAAGTTATTTGAAGTCAACAAAATCTAACCTATAAGTTCCTCCCATATCTCTCTTTACCCTCTTGGTAGGTACTACCTGCTATTCACACCTGGTAGGTACTACCTGCTATTCACACCCAGGTACCACGTAGGTATATCCTGAAAGTGGAGTTCTGCACTCCATCCATTTTTTGCTTTTTCCAACCCACATTGCCAACGACCTTGACAGTCAATTTACAACATTGCAAAACTTCAATTTTTCTGACAATGGCTTAGATAATTAGGGCCAACTTAATCCTTCTGTGATCGAAATTGTAAAAAAATAATGGTTTAGAGTTTATGGGAAGCATAAAACATTTCGAATGCCTACAGTTCATCTGTTTCTAGAAACATCGATTATCGGTAGCAAAAGTGGAGATTTCGAAACTTCACACCCAGAAACAATGCCATAAATTAAAAGTTGTTGCTATGCTGCAGATGTGTCAGAATGTGCAACTTTGGGTGGGCTGGGTCCAAGGTTGCAAAAAGTCGGGAGTCATGCTCCCGGGATGGATGAGAGCAGACCGGGATCAAAATGGGCTGACGTGCAAAAAAGCTCATTTCGATATTCGACGGATCGAGGCTGGCTAGCAAAAAAAAAGCTCTTTTCGATTTTCGAATGACAAGGCTCAAAAATCCATGCTCGGGGGCTCCAGACGACTTTTTGCAACCCTGGATGGGTCTGTAGATAGGTGCCTGCATGAGGAATGACAGACTGGCTTAGGTACCTACCATTTTAGATACTTTTTAACAACAAACTGCCCCCCAGTTCGTACTCACAAAAATGCCAAGTCCATGGCAGTGAAAGAGAAAAGGCAAAGTCAAGGCAAGTTCTTGAAAGCATGTTGACCTCAACATGGACCATGGCAGTTGAACTGCACTTGAATCTGTCGGTACTCTGGATCTTCTTCCGTGCTTGCCACTGATGAGAAGCAGAATTGGCTTCAGCCTTTTCAAGTGCCGATTTTCAATATTGGCCCACTTTGGCAAACCATGCTGGATTCACAAATCCAGACAGAAAAGCAGAAAGCTCTATCCCTTTGGGAAGTTGTCACGGTGAAAATGGCAGGCATCTCGGTCAGCATTGATTTGTGTTGCCAGACCTGAACATTCACATAACAATAGCGTGAATATTAAAAACTGCCAGTTTCAAAATTTGGTCGCACATCTCTCACTCAGGCAGGTGCCTACATTCAGAGCAGCAATGACTCAACAGGCAGGCACAAAGCAGTGAGTTCACAACAATCAATGGCTGACATGACAGGCGCATTAAGGCTTTGGCGGACTTTTCATAACAATAATTGCAAAAAAACCAACCCATTTCGCAAGTGGACATCCCTGCTCAGTCCTGCCCTCCTTGCCAGTGTATCGAATCCTCTCAAATCTTATCGCCTGTCCTGCTAGTCCGATGCGTTTCTCCATGATAGCTCTTAACTCCGTTAAGGTAGCAGCTGCTCCAAGGTGTTTGTAAAATGGACCGTATTCCAGTTCACCTTGACCCGATGTTTGGCAATTGCAAGCAGGTACAGTGGCCTTCAGATTCTGCTTCAAATTGTTCATTGCAGTATCTTCTTCTTTCTCCTCAACTTTGACTGGTGGTTCTGGTTTGACTTCTGCAGGGGCCTTGCTCGGAAAGTCAGGTTGACTGGCCCACTGGGGTTTAGGATCGTGGGAGCTGTCCATCCCACTGAACTCCCCGATGCGGGATAGTCCGCAGCAATTCGAGAGGTTGATTCCAGATTGGAAACCAGGATCACACTTCAGGGGGTCATAGTCGCAGGAGATTGGTTGGAAATGCTGCAGTGGTGGCGACAGGACCTGTGGGATAAGCCCACAACCGATGCCAGTCATGTCCATCCCAAATGGGGTCGAAAGTGAAGGGAAATGCTGTCCAATCGTGTTGAGCCCATACATCTGGTCCTGGCTGACAGCCGAGCTCACCACAGACGCCGCAGCTGAATATGAACACGGCGGCCACATGCTGGAAAAAGCCGAGGTAGGATTGTCAAATTTTGATAGATTTGTGGAAAAATGATCGACTAGGTTAGTGTCGTTTAGATTCATGTTGACATTCATCATCGAATAGTTGTTACTGAAGTCAAATTCGCTTGTGAAAATGGTTTCCGACGGAGCTGGCGGAGCGGTGACTAGATTTGTTGGCATCGGCTTCTGCCGAATGTCGTCACTGAGATCAATGTTTTTGTTCAGATTTGAATTTGGGCATAAGTCTTGTCTGAAAGGCATCCGATAATGAGTAGTTCCCATTGAGACTCCCTCCTCTGAAGACTGCTGCATGACACTTGACCGTGGTGTTTGCACGGACTGAACACTGTCAAAGTGATCGGTTTTATGGCCTTCAACAGAAGTGATACCGAATTCCTTTCCGATGTAGTCTTGGTGGGAGACGGCAGGGTAGGTAAACTCGGATGAAGAACCATCATGAGGTACAGTCTCACGGCATAATTCCCCAGAAGTGAAATTGGCTAGAGAGGCTTCACTCTCCTGACCGCCAGAAATGCCCAGCGAAAGAGAATCTTCACCTTTGGGAATCATTACAACAGGTGTGCCCTCAGGACTGTCCATGCTGCCCATATTCGTTCCAGCTCCGTCGGCCAACTCGTTTTTACCCGGGGGTTTTGCTTTAACAAACCCCTTTCCCCGGACCAAAGAATCTTTC